>JACJUM010003212.1:3311791-3324112 GCA_020976665.1 Heortia vitessoides | reverse complement strand
AGTTCCTGCCCTGCACGGAAACCCTGACACAGTGTAGTGTCTCCAGGACACTGATACTGGAAATAGAATCTTGTGTCAATACAAATAGCGGTTATTAATTAGTTAATTATTACATGTCGTTGTATTCCGAATGGTGCGACAGATTTGCGTCACCTATTATGTAAGTAAATAACAACTTGTCTCACTTTAAAACATGAAAATTTCAGATGTTTGGAACATTTCGTTATTAGATTAAGATAAAGCTTCCCTTAGTCCGTGTTCGATAGATATGACGTAGAAATCTACAGGGATTTTTTCTGTCAGCTTTTTTTTCGGTGGCAACACTTTATTTATTTTGCACTAGCGACCGCACCCGACTTCGTCCGCATGTATTTCGGTTACTGCGGTAAGAATATAGACTGTAAATTTAATACTTAACAATATTAATTTTTATTACTTAATAATTTAATAATTAACTTTTAACGTCTTTGTTGATCGTTTCGGCTATCTTACGGCAACCGTTTTTTGAGAAACTGAGTTTTAGAGGCGTTAAATAATTAGTTTTCTTATGAATAAATTTAAGGGTTTTTCAAAGAGGATTTTCAAACCTAAATAGTTTATAATGACAATGTTAGTTTTCTATTCTACCCAGATATATAGGTTAAAAATTGGAATGAGTTAGGTGCAAATGAATTATTGTCAGTGCTAGATTCTATCTACGTTGATGACAAAGAAAAAATAAAAGTTACCTGAAAACATACACTGTGAGATTAAATATCTGCAGAAATAATATCTAACAACTACATTAATAATAATATTTTTAATTACACATAGACAACTTTATGGCCTGTGTGCTATAGACAACAGATAGACAATAGAACAGAAGGCATTATCTGTTAAAGCAATCTCCTTGAGGCTACGTTTGGTCAGAAATATAAATAGTACTTTGAGGTCAATTAATGTAAAAATCCATTGGCTACGGACTTTGATATTAACAAGTAAAAAGTGTTATTTAAAAGTTACATAAACTTATATCCTATTATAGTCGATTTTGTTTTTCATTTAAAATAAAAAACGGTTAATTTATTAAATTTAGTCAAATTAATTTCATAATTAATCATAAAATTTCAATATAGATCGTCATTTTAATGTTGAGACTGTGTAATGGTCTGATTGAGATAAGAAAATCTCGCCGTCTTACTCGCACGCACCACGGGTCATAGTGGTGACGTCATTTTTTATTATCTCGGTCTTTTTCTTACCCGTTTCAGTACATTAGTAGTTAAACATAATAGTTTTTGACAAGATAATCCAATATTGTTTAGGTGTCTATTTATTTAAAAATAATGTATAAGATTAATGAATTTAGTTAAAATACTTACTTGATCCATGACCAGGTTCTTCCCTGTCACCACCAGGAACTGGTCGTTCAGGCCTACCCGGATATGGTCTACTACCTGGCCTATTTGGCTCCGGTTCCGGAGGAGGATATCCAGGTTGGAACCCTGAATCTGGATACCCTGAACCGGATGGAGGCCGATACCCGGGTTTGTAACCTGGTCGCTCAGGCCCTGTAAAATCTGGAGGACCATAGCTTGGGTACGGCACTGCCGGTGGTGATGGTTTAAAACCCGGTTTAAAGCCGCTATAGCTGGGACCACTCGGTTCTGGAGGTCTGAACCCGGGTTTGTAGTCCGGTTTAGGTAAATACCCGGGTGGATCAGGGTCAGCTAAATACGTGGGTCTGTATCCAGGACCACTAGGTTCCGGTCCACTTGGTGCTGTATATATCGGTTTCTCAGCGGGATAGCCGGGTGTGTAACCGGATCCACTTGGTGGACCCGTCCCGGGATGATACGGAGGTTCTAGAAAATAATAATATTTTTACTCCTTTCATATGACATAAAATAGTAGTGGCGTAGCAAATAAATTTTACCGTTACACGACTTTGACTTTTATGTACTGAACATAAAGTATAAAATATAAAGATTCATCTTAATGACTGAAAAATGAATACAGGACTTCTCATATAGCTTAAAGCGCTGGTGTTATTCATATCAGCGAACAGAGAAATGACAAATATAATAGTAAAATAAATTTATTTAACACCCAGACACATAACAAATACAAATATTTATCATATAAATATTTGTCCTGGGTGAGGATCAAACCCACGACCTTTGGCGCACAAGAAAGGATCGATACAATCTCTGACACCGGGCCCGTCTTAAAGTCCATTATATTTACCAGCAGGTGCAGCTGGGTATTCGGGTCCACTAGGTCCACTTCCAGAGTAACGTTCTTCTCCAGGTCCCGAAGGTGATTCGGGAGGTGGTTCCCTGAAACCAAAACCATTCAGTCTTAAACTCGAATAGAAATTTCACAATACATTAAAAGCTTGCTTTCAAGGAGATGTCAATTTTCGCGATATGTCTGCAATGGTCGTGTACCCAACGGTTTCAGAAGCAATTACTGTCACGCTTTCTAATGTGTATAATGTGAGGTACCGGTAGAAGAGATAAATTAGTACTTCCTACTGCACCAGGTATCGTTAGAGGCGACTAAGGTACCAGAACCAACAGATGGCGATATACCCATCCGAAACAGTGCAGCTCAAATGTACAGAAGATGGGGTTGGCTAGCAGCATCTCATGCTACAAAAATACCTCCTTTCTTGGAGAGGCTTATGACCAGCAATCGACTTCCTATGGCTGGTATGAAGATGATAATGATGCTCAGGTTGTGAAATTCCCTGTCTACCTTTTGTAAAGGACTACAGTTTGAAGTACTTCGAAAAGGGAGAAAAGAAGTTTTTACAGTACGCGTGAATGATGACTCTATTTTTAATTGCTGTATTTAGATGTCAATTCCAGCGCCACCGAATAAGAGGGCGAGGTCGCTCGTTAGTAAGCGACCCTGTGATCGCATTCACCTGCATCCCCCGTGGCGACGACCGCGAATCTAGATACGGGCGCCCCCGCAAGGCTCGCGGGATCTGAGCGCGATAAGACGATGTCACTCGAGGGCGCCTCTAAAGACTCGACCTCGGCTTGGGTGGCCATCGTTGGGGATTTTCTTGGTGTTATTATACGTATATACTACTTCACTGAGCTCTCGCTTATCTATTCTCTATTACTATTCTACTATTACTATTATATACTATATTCACTATTCTATTCTCGCTTATCCTAATACTGGTGGTTTACTTTCACCTATTTCTACCGCCAAATAGAAGAGCTCACATTGCTGTGTTCCGGTTTGAAGGGTAAGAGATGCAGTAATATTACTGGGCAAATGTGACAGTATCTTCAGTTCACAAGGTTGGCCGCACGCTGGTGTCCTTGTGTTGACACTAGCGACTTGTATTATCACAAGGATATCACTAGCGCGTTGCCAACCTAGTGACTTGAAGTTTTTATGTCACATGACACAGCAAGTTTACTGCCTCTCTCGTCCTTCAAACTGGAACATAGCAATACGAAAATTGCTGTTTGTTAGTTATAGGTTGGAGTGAGGTACCAATGCAGACCACATTTGTATGAGGTCTACCTTAGGTCTACCTCTAGTAATACCTTCTGCAAATAACTTAGCGAGGAATGCTAATATAGTATAATGTATAGGATAGAATCGAAAGAACAACACAAATCTGTATTTGTTATCATTAAGATTTTTGAATTGTTTTGGATAATATATAAATTCCCACAACATCTCATACATTGATCTGATTCCATGTTAAGTCGCTGAAAGCACTTGTGTTATCGACATCAGTCAACAGATGAATCTCAAATATACTACTTAAATATATATATTTAACACCCAGTCACAAAACAAACATAAATATCATCATATAAATATTTGTTATAGGTCGGGATCGAACAAACGACCCTTAGCGCACAATATAGGGTCACCACCATCTCCGCTATCGGGCCTGTCAAATATACTATTAAATTCATCATTTACTCGAATTCGGTCTTCCCATGCACCTTCCTCCAGCACTGCCCATTGAAGAGGTCAAATGCGAACAGCCAGTCGTCTGTCGAATGTTTGTAGTCGACACCTTGCTGCAGGTCAAACAACCTGATCTCGGAGAGGAGGCAGTTGTCTTCGTTTGGTGACGCGTTGTTGCTGCCGACAAATGTATTCCATAAAAAACAACAATAGGTACTAGTCAAAAAACCAAGTCTCGCAATCTCAGGTGTGATCCATTTACTAACAAGACTTTTATTAATTAATTCAGTCTGTACTTAAAGGGCTTTCTGTCTTAATCTGTTACGGAATTATCTTACTTAACAAAATTTCATAGTGTAATATAAAAAATCTTTAAAGTTTTAAATGAATATAATGAAACAGGGTGGAGATGGGCAGCAGTATGCCTACGCGAAAGCAGCGCTCTGTGATTGCCAACACTCTTGCCCAGCGCGGCAATTATTGGCAAAATTTCTCCTTTCTTTAATAGACCTATGTCCAGCAGTGGACCTCCAATGGCTGTGATGATGATTGAACGGGCTATTGTATAAAATCATTATATATCTCGCAAGTATTATATATATATATTAGACTTTTTCGTGTAATTGCCAAGTCATTTCAAAAAGGACTTCTCATATCAGCCGATGAAAGTCCACTGCTGCATATAGAGTCCTAAGAAAGATACCAAAGTAGGGGGAACATAGCCTATAATTACTGCACTGGGTAAGTGGCAAGTTGGCAACCGCAGAGCCTAGCTTTTACAGAGATGCTGCTGCTCATCCCAGCCTTGTGCATTTGAGCTACACTGTTTCGAATGGATATACCGCCATCTGTCGGTTTTGATTTAGTCGATTCTTACGATACCTGGTTAAGGGGGAGGTACTATGCTACTCTGCCAGTACCTCACGGCTATGCCAGTACCTCACGGCCCACCTTCCTCTTTAACATTTACATATTTATAATAAACATATGTTTGTTTATTAAAATTTGTTTATAAAAAAAATTAAAGTATATACAAAGTCCACCTTAGTTATTATAGTAGTACTTTTTAGACTTTTGTACCTTCTTAACCTATTTTAGTAACAAGGAACAGTAGTTTGATTTTTTTTAAACCTATTGCTGGTCTACTCAGACGTCAATTCCAGCGCCACCGAAAAAGCATCCTAATTATTGGCACAACTCCCCATTTTTAGGGAGTTCTACGCCATTTTGTGATAACTTACTTGTAAGAGAAGCTGAGGCACCTAAAGGGCGCCTCTGTGCAGGCGTCCCCACAGGAACGCTCGTCTCGAACGCGCGCCTGACCTCGAATCGCAGACCCGACTAATTTAGCTGCACTGTCGTATTGCAGATAGCATTCTGAAAGGAGAAAAAAAATAATGATAGTTTGAAGATCGGAAATGGGTTTTGTTATGATTAAGGAGACTGTTAGCCTATTAAATATCTAATAATAGGTAGACTTCATGCAAAGCCTGCATTGATCTCACTCTCATCAATTAGTATTAGCACGGTATAGCGTAAGAGAGGCAATTACTAAGTGATGTCACAACATACTCAAGTCGGCAATGCAACGGTGATATC
This sequence comes from Heortia vitessoides, assembly GCA_020976665.1. Classification (NCBI taxonomy): domain Eukaryota; kingdom Metazoa; phylum Arthropoda; class Insecta; order Lepidoptera; family Crambidae; genus Heortia; species Heortia vitessoides. The sequence continues at coordinate 3,318,586 of JACJUM010003212.1, read as the reverse complement.
CTTGTGACGATACAAACGTGTATAGGATGGTTTGTCATTTTCTATCGTGTGGACCGTATGTTTGTTTGATGACTTCACTACAAGAAAGCAAACACTAGAATAAAGCAAAGTCGCAATCCTCTGTCTGTCTGTCTTTATGTATGCTTAGATCTTTAAAACCTTGCAACGGTTTTTTAGTAGTTAGAGTAGATCAAAAGGAAGGTTTATATGCATGAATATTACGGTAGATATATACCGATAAAATGTTGACAAACTCTTTTACAGTGACAGCTATACGACTCTGGAATGAGCTTCCGTTGAATATTAAGCAATCCCCAAACAAATTTATCCTGAAACGCTTTCTCCGTACTTTATTTACTGATGCTGCTTACCTAACTTTATAACCCTATTTCTGATGAACGTTATTTTATATATATATTTTTAAATCATCTGTATTTATTGCGTTTATATATACAAATCGGAATGTAACGTTTATCTATTTTGTATATAAGTACGAGTATATTGTTTGCACCACTAATAATATTTTTATCTGTTTCGTGTAATGGTTGACTGGGGGGAGATAATGACAACTGGCATAAAGTCCACCGTTTGTACATTTTGTAATATTTTGTGCAATAAAGTTAAATAAATAAATAATATTGGAATTTTGTAATGTGATGGCGTAAATAAAGAATTTTTAACAAATACCCAGTGTATCAAAAATCCGACATGATAGATCAAACTAATGTTCTACAGTATTGTTCCCCTTAAAAAGGTCTACAAAAAGTAGCTCAAATGCACAGAGTGGAGATCGGCGGCAGTATCTTCATCGCGAAAGCTGCACTCTGCGATTGCTAACACGCTTGCCCACCGCGGCAATATGGGTTAAATTCCCCCTTTCTTGGGGAGGCCTATGTCCATCAGTCGTCTTCCAATACTGCAGCCCATCCCCACCCTGTGCATTTGAGTTACATTGTGTTAGTTGGATATACCGCCATTTGTCGGTTCTGGTACCTTAGTCGTTTTTTACGACTCCTGGTTTAGGGGGAGGTACTATTCTACTCTGCCCGTACCTCACGGCTCATATTTTCTATTTTCATGATAAGAATAATTTTCTATTCATGAAAGTGTATTAAAAATTAGTTCTATCGTTTCCGAGTTAATTTATTACAAACATACAAAAATACAAATAATGCAATTAAAAAAATAATAATAATAATGCTTACATCGTTCTGTATCAAGTAGTATCTTATATTATTTAGAAAATATAAGATAGCATAAGATACAGAACAAACACATATATTACCATATAAATATTTATCCTGGGTGGGGATCGAACCCACGACTTTATACGCACATGATAGGATTACTACCATCTATTATTCTACTACGAAAACCATTTATTTTTGCTCGACCATCATAAAGTAATTCATCGTCATCCATTATCCAAACTTACGAGTCTCTCTGTAATGCACATCATCATACAATGCTGGCTCACAGCCTCTCCCGTAGTTGCCTCTAGCATACAGCTCGTGGCCAGTGGTGGGGCGGAGGCCTCGGTCTGTGTCTAAAGAAGTCGGTGGTGAAGATGTGAGGATACAGTTCTCTAGGTCATCTCCTATGGTGGGGGCGTCAAACCTGCAAGAAAATCACCATGAGCTTCTTTATTTTGCTGTTACAGTCATGAGGACTTCCCCCCTCCCCGTCCCTGTACCAGGTGTAAGAGGCGACTAAGGTGCCCGAACCAACAGATAGTAGGATATATCCTCCCGAAGCAGTATAGCTCAAATAGAAATAGGTGGTATTCCTTCACAAAGCTATGCTCTGGGATTTCCACCACGGTTGTCTAGCGCGGCATTCGTGGGCAACTTTCACCCTTTCTCGGGAAGGCATATGTCCAGCAGTGGACTCCCAATTGCTAATACGATGAAGTTCTAGAAGAATCCAGTCATGTTTCACGTAAATATTGAGCATAATTGCCGTTCGTGTTTGACACGCTTGGTATCAATCGTACAGAGTAGCTTCATGAAGGTAATGCTTAAGCCTACCTTGTAGTATTTAAGGTAAACTGTTTTGAATAGGTTTAAAGACTCAGTATCGACCGAGTTGTTAATATTGGAATTGCAAATCAAATTTATGAAATCTATTTTATACCTGAAGCTGAACCCTCGGCAGAAGAAGGCGTGAGCCCTGATGCACTCCGCCTCACACGCACCCAGACCAGCCACGGTGAGGGCAGCTCGCACTGCAGAACCGCTGACAGCCGCACCAGACCGCACATGCCAGAAGCATTCTGAGAACCATGAGATCCCATCAAATTATGTCTATAAAAAGAGAGTAAAATCACATTGTGCTTGGAAGAAATATGGCAACTGAAATTTTACTGTGTTGACTCTATTATTAGCAAAATGATCATGTTTTTTTAATATTACTCTTTGGATTACAAAACTGTTTACAAGCTATACTGGGATAATAGTGATACCTACTAAATGTGAACTAAATATGCAATCATCCATAGAAAGTCCACTGCTGGACATAAACCTTCCCAAGTAATTTCCAATAGGATCGGTATACATCTTGCATCCAGCGCGATTTTGTGGCTAATATCAGATGGTCTATTCATCATTAGGAGGGAAGCCCTACGCTGCACTTGCCGGTACGTGGTCTCCATTCCAGAACTTTCCGACTCTATCAGCCATCGGTTCTGCGAACCAAATGCCCTGCCCACTGCCACTTCAACGGACTAATCCACCAGGCTCTATCGGTAACTTTGACTCTGTTACAGATCTCCACATTTCAAATTTGATTGTGAAAAGAGACTCTATGCAGCAAAAACCATGGAAATAAGAAGTAAGGATTAAAAATTTTTAATTAAATATCGACTTAAAAGTAAGTCAGTGCAATTAAAATAAATTAACACTCAATTAGTTGCAAGTGAAATAAAAAATATATCATTCATAAATTATTTAAATTACAGTCCTGAGTCCAGTCCTTTTTTGATTAAATGAATGACCAGGTGAATGGATTGTAAATTAAAACTGAGTTTTCAGGTCTCGACCAGTGCCGATAGCTGATCTATTTAAAGATAGCATAATGAAAAGACCTAAGTTTTGGTAAATTTAGTCTTATGATCTCTTTGGATCATCAGAACCTTTTTTCTGGATCCCCTTTCAATTATGAATGTAATTACTTCCTTATTGGATTTTTATTAGATCGGGTCGGCAAATTTGTAAAAAAAATGTAACGACATGATTGAAGTTGCAAATTTACGACAATATATAAAACATTAATTTGCAAATTAATTAACAATACTAGTGCTTGTCCGGTGGACGAAATCCGGCTATAGTTTATGGAAATTGGGCTTGAACTTTTTTATAACATTTACAAGAAGACCATAAAGATTATGGTCGTTCAATAGACAATTGTTGCTTAGATTTTAGTATGTTATTTAGCAAATCCTTTACAGTTCAAGTCGTTCGTTCGTGAAATATATATACATATGTTTGCACGATTTTTTGCTATACTAAATTCACCTCAAACTTCCACCAGCTTCAACATTATTTCTATCCAAAGGTTGCCTGTAAGAAATTGCATTTAGCGATAAGGCCGCCTCTTGTTCTACTATTCCATGTTTTTGTGATGTTCTTGTGTTGTTTTTAATGGTGTACAATAAAGAGTATATTATTATTAAGTTCTGTCATCGTGTGTCGTTCAAACGTTGGTGTGTGGTAATTAGAAATAATTATATTATTTATTTTGACAAACAAACATACAGTCTGCGTGGTGATAAACGTCACAGCAGCGTATACAGCGTACACATATTATCACTAGGATATCAAACGCGATGTCAACCTTAAGAATTAAATATGTTTAGGCCTGTCTCTCTTTTCTTTTAAACTGTGACACTGCAATTTGACGGTAGAAATAGGTTAGATTTAGCACTAAACCAGACAACCTTTGTATAAGGTCTTTCTTAAATGAATACTATTTGAGTAAAGGATACCAAATACTTAATGTACAAAACTCTGGAATTGTACCGCCAGTGTGAAGAAAGCAACATTATCATTTCAACTCCTTCTTTATCTTTCTCACCGTATCCGATACGTATTAATAACCAATATCAACCAAGCTATGATGGACCTTACCACTCTCAACCCAAGGTCTGTGACTGACTGTAGAACAGCCCTGGTCTTGAGGCATAGCGTACACATCCGAGCCGCTGTCAGCTGACAACTCTAAGCCCCGGTAGGGACGCTCGCTGAGGAAGCAGTTGTCACTACCGCGAGAGTTGGAATACCTGGAGGATCAAAAAGAGAAAATTGTAAAAGGATATTTTTAACTAGACATAATAATATAATAAATTTACAGGACATCTCATACGTTGACCTGACTTCGAGATAAATAGCCGATACTCCGATTTAAATGTATGTATATAGATATATAGACCATGTCGGAATACAGGGGGCGTCGGATTAGACAGGGGCCGGACTATATATATATATATATATAGTGTGATAAGAGATCGATGTGGTGAAAAGACGATGATGTGACAACAATAGAGAAATGAATGTTGATATTGTTCGGACATGTGGGAAGGATGGATGAAAATAAAATGATTGCACAAATATACAGAGCGGAAGTGAATGGAAGGTTTGGTATAGGACATCCGAAACGAACATATCTTAACCAGGTAGAAGAGGTATTAAAGAAGAGCCGGGTCAGAAGGACCAAGAATAAAAGAGCGTGTATGAATAGACTAATGCGAGTAAGGGAAGCGAGAGAGGTTCGCCAAGATCGTAGCAAGTGGAGATCCGTAGTATCTGCCTACCCCGATGGGACACAGGCGTGATGTATGTATATATGTATGTATGAACCCACAACCTTTGGCGTTCCAGATAGAATCACTACTGTCTGGACACTCGGACCCATTATTCAATCAATTATAGCATTATGTACTTACCTGAAACTGTAAGAGACACATTTGAAGTCTCTCTCTCCAAAGCAAGCCGCCTCGCACTCTACCACGTTGCGGGCGAGCAGTGACCTCCTTACTGCACCAGATCCCAGCGACATTCCAGGACGGCGACGCGATGAGCAATCTGTGGATATTCAATGTATATTAACATTATGAAGAGAATAGTATTGTGCGTTTGTTTGTATTTGGATCAAAAACTTTCGAATATATTTTAGAGCTTTCTCTTAAAATTATAACAAAACAATAATAAATTCACACGACATCTCATTCATTCGCCGAATCGTTATGAGAAGTAAATTTTAATACATAACACCCTAGCAAGAATAAACACAAATATTTATCATATGAAAGCTTGTTTCAGGGATCGAACCCACGACCCTTGTGTATAAGATAGGATTCCTACCATCTACGCCCCGTCAAATTAACCTAGTCATTTAATAGAATTAGAATGGCAGCTGTAACACTAACACACGAGGTAGACCTCGTGCAAAGGTCATCTATTGGTACCTCTCTCATCTATTCCTACCGCCAAATGACAGTGTTCGCGAGCTGTGTTCCGATTTAAGGGATGAAAGGGGCAGTGATATTACTGATTTCCTACTGATATTACCAGCGTTTATAGGCTGCGGTGAAGTTTATTATCAAGCGGGCTGTATTGTTGCCTGCCATACGAAAAAAAAAATAGTTTACGTATTTTTAAAATGTTTTATTGGTTTACATTTTAGGTTGGTTTTATATATACTTTATACATGTGAAACAATTCGCGCAATAAATACATTGACCTGATTCCCTGATAACTCGCTCTGAGCACTCGTGTTTCAGACATCAGACAAAAAAGGAATCACAAATATAATACCTAAATACATATTTATTTATTTATTATACAAGATGTACAAATGGCGGACTTAATGCCAGGTGGCATTATCTCCCAGTCAAACATTACACAAAACAGAAATAAATATATATACATATATTGGTGCAGGCAATATATATACAAAATAAATAAACGTGGCATACATATTTCTATAAATAAACGCAATAAATGCATATCATGCGAATATGATACATATTCTTATATATATCATACAAATATTTGTCCTGGGTCGGGATGGAACCCACGACCCTTGGCGCATAAGATAGGATCAATACCATCTGCTCAATTGAGTCTGTCAAAATCAAAATATTTGGTAGGACAGTCTTCTCATATCGTTCTTGAAATGTCTCCACATATCAGCCATTAGAATTCCACTGCTAGGCATAGGCCTCCCCAAAAAAGGGGGAACCTTGCCCATTATTGCCGCACCGGGCAAGCGTGTTGGCAATCGAAGATCGCGGCTATTACGACGGGGATACTGCTGCCTATCCCAATCCTGTGCATTTGAGCAACACCTTTATCTGATGGATATAGCGCTATATATCGGTTTTGGTACCTTAGTCGCCTTTTACGACACTATTAGGAGAGGTACTATTCTACTCTGCCAGTACCTAGTTCCCCTATCTCACCCTTACCTTTCAAAGTGATTTCCTCCTCCCTCTCTTCATAGTAATGAGGCTTCGGCTTATTATGGTAATTGGACTCTCCGTAATCTAGACCGCCAAAACCTGAGGAGTTCCACCGCCCTCTCTTCCATGAACCGTACCCATATCTATGACTTTCCAAAGACTTGTCCTTCCCAAGGCTTTGGTAGTCGAAGTTCGAGTTGTGGCCAGGCTTGACTCCTGAAGGTCTGTCGATATCGTTGGGCAGTCTCCAGTGGTTGAGAGACTTAAAATAATCGCTTCTGTCTTTGTAGTAAGTATCGTATCCACCATAAACGCCACCGTAGGTACCCCAATTTTCG
>JACJUM010003212.1:3274869-3286463 GCA_020976665.1 Heortia vitessoides | reverse complement strand
GGATCCGGTACCTCAGTCGCTTTTTACGACAACTTCAGTTCTGACCCCAGGGTATTTCACAATTTAAAATAACATTACAATTCACATATTATCTCATATGTTGACTTGAATTCATAATATGTCGCTTAATGCACTCGTGTTACGGGCATTAGGCAACAGGGGAAAAACAGTTATAATACTTAAATACATTGGTATTTAACAGACCAAACAGACTGAGTTAGTGGTAATTATTTTTTTTACATTTAAATTCGCACAGAACAGTGCAGCTCAAATGCACAGGGCGGGGATGGGCAGCAGAATCCCTGTTGTGAAAGCTACGCTCTGCGATTGGCAACACGCTTGTCAAGCGCGGCAATTATGGGCAAAATTCCTTCTTTCATGGAGAGGCCTATGTCATGCAGTGGACAGTGGAAATTCACACAACATCTCATACAATGACCTGACTCCGTGCTAAGTCGCTCAAAGCACTTATATTACGGACATCAGACAACAGAGGAATCACAAGTATAATACTTATATACACATATTCAACACCCAGACACAGAACAAACATAAATATTATCATATAAACTTGTCCTGGGTGGGGACCACTAAGAGCACTACCATCTGCGCCATTGGGTCCGATAGTAAAATACAGTAAATATTTTTAACACCCAGACTCAACAGAACAGATACAAATACTTACTAATCATATAAATATATGATTTGGGGTCAAACCCTCGAACCTTGGTACATTTCAAGTAATAAAAAGTGGTATATATCCTTTTCTATAGATCAAGCTATATACATACCCGACTATATCAAAATTGTTTCAACAGCTAATTCGTGAAAGCGTAACAATATGAGTCTCATTTGCATCTGTAATATTTGATTGGATGTACCGCTTAAGAATGCAAATTAAGTAATCTTTATATGAGACCGAACCGCGTATTTACTATGTATAGTTAATTACTTATTAATATATATTTTATTTTGTTTACTTCTCCATGCTTACATAATTAAAAAAGATTATTTTAAGATTTTCGACAATTTCTATATGAAATAGAAATAAACATCTATACTTCGTTTCTTCTACATTCGAAGTTTAAAAGAATGTCTCGATAAACATTCGAAATTTAAAACATAATTTTTTTCTTAATAAGTTTGTAAGTGTGTCGTTTTCTATTCGAATTTTAAAAATGTATTGATCTTCCATTTGATTTTTTTATTAGCACATAATAACTTTTTATAAGTTAAAAAAAAATAAATATACATACTTGGAGCATTTTCAACCAGTATCACCCTAGATCCCAAAGCGACGTTCAGCACAGACAGAAGAACAAACAAAGTCACGCCCACTCTCATTTTCACTGCACTGCACATGCATTATTCATACGATAAAAAATCACTAAACTCTATCATTGTTACTTGAACACACACCAAAAAAGTTTTAACACATTTTTATTAAGAAAAAATATATATTTATGATATTTAAAATATTTTCGAACGCATCATCGAACAAGTCTGAATTTTGAAAAAGGATTATAAGGCATAGGTTGCATATATTTATTTAAAATTAATTTAGGAACCTGTATGTTGGTTTGTGTGTTGTATTGTGGGTCAGTGGGGTCACTGCGCGTAACACACAACGACTGAACAGTAGCATTGGCTGACGTAAGCTTATATGTGAATGGAAAACTGACGACAGCATTGAGTGGATGCGACTAAATGAATGAATAAATACTGATTGTAGTAGGTAGAATCTGGTAATTTTAACACAAGTATAGTTGGAAAGATGGGGGTAAATGTTCTCAAAAAGCGGCTACGTACTGGAAAGGGCAGCGAGGGACGACCCCCCGCTAGGTGGACGGACGATGGTGGTGGATGGATTATAAATTTGGTAAGGCTTAAGTCCAGCAGTGGACGTATGTGGCCTTATATGATGATGATAGTTATAATCACGTCAATAATAATTTTAATGATACGTAAGTGCTCCTTCTAACTGTTCTTATACCTAAACATTTACATAATTTAGATAATGTGCCTGGTGGCACAGATCATCGTGTTCCTATCTTGTGTGTTGAGGGTTGTGTGTTCAATCCCCATCCAAGACATTTATAAAAAGGATATTTGTGTTTGACTGTGTCAAATATGATGTTCACATTAGGTAGACCCTTAAAGGTTTATTGGTACCTCACTCCAACTCTCACATTTCTACAGTCTAAAGGGTGAGAGAGGCAGTGAAATTATTGGGTAAATGTGACTGAACTAGAAAAGAACTTACTAGAAATGGATCAAATTGTCTTAAGTAACAGGCGGAATTTGGACTTGCATCTATCTTATACCGGAGATAAGAATCATATCAGTCAATCAAAGGCCACTGCTGAACACAGGAAAGGGGGAATTTTACCCATAATTTTTCTCATGATACCTTTTATAGAAAGAGGTAGTATTTTACTCTGCCGGTACGGCGGTATAAAAATAGGCTTATAGTATATCAAAGAAAAATATAAGGTCATATCTGCATTATTCTTTCGGCACCTTGATTGAACCTGATAGCTTCGACACTCCGCTATTGTCTTTCAAAAAGGCATTTGTTTGGAGCAAAAGCCTAATACATCCGACTATTGTGGCACAAGTAAATTATATATATTTAAGTACTTTGAATATAATTATGTCGTGTTATATACTAATGTATATAATGAAGTCAACAAACAAGCTTAATGGTAAATGTGACTGCAGCCTATAAACGCTAGTCACCGTAAAGATATCACTGGCCTGTCGCCAATCCTGTGAACTGAAGATCCTATATCATTTTTACCCAGTAATTTCACTGCCTCTCTCACCCATCAAATCGGAACACAGCAATGCGGACACTGCTGTTTGGCGGTGGAAATAGGTAAATGTGAATAATAAAAAGCGGCAAGTTTCGGCAAACTTTCGGCAACCGTCCTCGAGATTTCCGAAACGCCAGACAAAATATGGAAAAGTATAAATAAATTACGCTTTAAAAAGTAGTTTTATCAATTGAGAATGTGGAAATATTAAAGAATAACGAAATTCAAAATTAAACTTAAGCTTATGGGGTCCCGGTGGAATAGAAATAGTACCTCTCTCAGTACCAGGTGTCGTTAGAGGCAGTTAGAACCGACAGATGGTGGTATATCCACCCGATATAGTGGATGGGCAGCAGCATCCCCGTCGCGAAAGCTGCGGTCTGCGAATGCCTACACGCTTGACCAGCGCGGCAATTATGGGCAAAAAACCGATGAAAAAACGGATGTATGTCCGAAATATTCACATCGCAAGTTGCGCTCTGCGATGCCACTGCGGCAGTTATGGGCAACGTCCAACAGTGGGCCTTAGATGGCTGGTATAATGATGATCATGGTAAAGATGGTAAAATTATACTTGTTTGTAAATTATTTATCATACAGCAATTGCCTGCCCTGTTCACTACTTTTTGAAAACATCCCGTCCGGATACAAAAAAGGTCTCTTAAGGAGATACGTGGTACCAAACTAGTAAATTTTCTTATACTAGCTTAACTCATGCGACTTCGCCCGCGTCCTTCGGGTACTTTTTGAGATCAAAAGAAATCTAAATATTTTACTCCAATCAGTAATGTGGACAAGATCTGAGTTTATAATCTCGACTGCTTTGTCAAGTTCGGTGAGAGATGCTATGGTATATATGTACCAAGCATCTGCATTTAGGTAGGACGATGAAAGATTATTTGAAATAGAGTTTATTAATATGGAAAAGAGTAAAGGGGACAAATCGCCACCCTGTGGTACACCAGCTGATATGGAATACTAAGGCAACAAAGCTTCTCCGATGCAAATGCGTTGTCGGCGACATTTTGTATGGGGTCTACCTCATTTTCAACAATTACGACCTCCAAACAATTAATATGTCAGTAAAAACACCAAGTGTCAGGAAAACAAAGTTTTATAAATTAGGCCAATTAACTAAAAAGGTTCCGTACATTGTTCCTTCAAGGCTGGCACTAGAGTTGATCTTGGCTGATTTATTATTGTTTTGTATTGCTAAGTATGATGTCATACATACATACGTCACGCCTGTGTCCCATTGGGGTAGGCAGAGACTATAGATCTTCACTTGTTACAATCTTGGCATATATCTCTTGCTTTCCTTACTTGCATTAGTCCTTTCACACACGTTCGTTTATTCTTGGTACTTCTGACCTGGCCCTCCTTTTATATCTATTCTACTTGGTTAAGATATGTTCACCTCGGTTGTCCAATACCAAATCTTCCATTCACTTCTGCTCTATATATTTGTGGAGTCATTCTACTTTCATCCATTCTTTTTATATGTCCAAATGATCTTAACATTCCTTTCTCTTTTGTTGTCAATCATTTTTTACACCAAATCGATCTCTCTTTAATCTATCTCTCAAACTCACACCATACACACTTCAAAGTGCTCTCATTTCAACAGATTTCAATTACATTGACTCTTGAGTTACAATAAGATTTTTGTATAATTATTTTTCAAACCGACCTACCTCAGTATCTCAAGTCGAAAGTTTTCGATCAATGTGTGTTACCAGCGGTGAACTATGGCAGCGAAACGTGGTCTCTTATCATTGGCCTTCTAAGCCAACTGAAAATAGCTCAATGAGCTATGGAGAGGGCAATGTTCGAATCAGGAATCAGGAGGTTCGTAACAGAACCAAAGTTACCGACATTGCCCGGCGGATTTCTAAGTTGAAGTGGCAGTGCACTTGGTACGCAGAACCGATGGCCGATGGAGTTTAGGTTCTGAAATGGAGACCACGTGCCGCAAACGCAGCGTGAGGTGTCCACCCGCAAGATGGACAGACGATCTGACTAAAACCGCAGGATCGCGCTGGACACAGGCTGCATACAACCGGTCCTATTGGAGATTACATGGGGAGGCCTATGTCCAGCAGTGAACGTCTTATGGCTGATCTGATCATGATGATTTTTCATTGACTGGCCCGAGGGCGCAGATGGTACTTTATGAAGGTGATCGTACCTCGTGCGCAAAAGGTCGTGGGTTCGACCCCACCCTGGACAGATATTTATATGATGATATTTATTGCCTTAAGCATTATATTTTTGATAATTCTGTTGTCTGATATTCGTAACATACCTGCTTTGATCAACTAATCTCGGAGTCAGGTCAATATTTAAAATGTTCTCTGCATTAATTATTTTTTAATTGAGCTGTAATGATCAATATTTACAAAAATAATACATACATCTGCAAAAGATTTATGTTTATGTTTCCTTTGTGATTTTGGACGATATTTTTACAAATAAGTTTTGTTTCGTTTATTCAAATTAGAAACCCGGCTTCGAACGGGTGCAATGATGACACTAAATATACTACAGAATGTCTTTATACTATATGTTACAGTTATAATAATATTAAATTCCCACAATATCTCATACTTATTGACCTGCTTTCGTGGTAAGTCACTTAAAGCACTTGTATTACATGCCAGACAACAGACGAACACAAATATATAGCTTTACGACTTGAATGCTGCTGCCCATGCAAAACGGCGGGCCTTTTGCATTTGAGCTACACTGTATCGGATGGGTATACCGCCATCTGTCGGTTCCGCTACCTCAGTCACCTCTTACGACACCTGGTACAGGGGGAGGTACTATTCTACTCTGCCGATACCACACGGCCAACTTCCCCTTGAATCATTCTATCTATTAAACTTTATCAAAATCGGTTGTATCTGGTGACTATGTTTTTTACTATGTAATTTATTGATGATATTAACGTACTTGTTAAATAGCTAATTCAGCACCACTCAGGACGGATTCCAATGATAACTGTATTTATAACTGTTTCCTCAACTATCTCTATAAATATAGTATGACATATTTTTTCTCTGTAACCCTTAACACAATAAGGGTCTGCAGGTGATAGGTCGTGAGAAAATAGAACGTTCCCTCTCCAATTAGATTACTTCCAATTAATTATCATCTATTATCGTCTCAGCAGTCGTAAACCGTCCACTGCTTGACGTAGGCGTCACCAAGAAAGAGGGAGCTATGCCTGTAATTGCTGCGTTGGGTAGGCGTGGTAGGCAATCGCAGAGCGAAGCTTCGGGAATTTGAGATATTGGGTTTCTACCCTTATACCATGAAGGGGGAATTTGCCCATAAATGCCACGCTGGGTAGGCGTGGTAGCAATTGCAGTCTGTAGCTTCACGACAGAAATGCTCTAACAATGTTACATTTGAGCTACGTTGCTTCGGATGGGTACACCGCCATCTACCGGTATGGGAAGACATTAATCTAATCTGTCGGCACGCCACGGCGGATTATTAAGTATGTATTTATTTCCGTACTAAAATATTTTGGTCTTGATGGCGCATTTGGTGGTTGGGGGTTCGATGCCAGGACAAACGTATATATGAAAAATATTAAATTATTATATTCCTGATTCCTCTGTTATCTGATGACCGTAACACGAGTGCTTTAATCAACTTATTCCGGAGTCAGGTCAATTTATAAGATGTTGTGATATCACTTGGGGTCTATGTCCAGTATTGGACGTCCTACAACTGATATGATGATGATATTTTTTTTATTAGACCAGGTCGACAAACGAGCAAACAGTACGCGTGATAGTAAGTCACCACAGCCGATAAACGCTCGTAATATCACGAGGATATCACAAGCGCGTTGCCAGCCAGGTGACTTGAAGATATCATATCGCATTACCCAGTAGTTTAATTGCTTCTCTCACCCTTCAAACCAGAACACAGCACTTCAATGCAATCACTGCTATTTTCCGGTGGAGTTAGGAGAGCGTGAGGTACTGGCAGAGTAGAATAGTACCTCCCCTGTTCTAGGTGTCGCAAGAGGCGACAAATGTACCAGAACCGACAGATGGAGGTATATCCATGCAAAAAAGTTAGCTTAAATGTACAGGCCGGGAGTGGGCAGCAGCTTTACCGTCGCGAAAGCTGCGCTCTGCGATTCCCAACACGCTTGCCCAGCGCGGCAATTATGGACATACTCCCTTTCTTGTGGAGGCCTATATCCAACAGTGGACTTTTAATGGCTGGTATGATGGGAACTATTGCAGGAGACCTTTTGTATGAGGTCTACCTCATTTAAAAAATCTTTGATTAATCGTGTATAGGCCTACATAAATAAACAACACATTCTATTTGTAATGGTAAATAAAAACAATTGACATTACATAACATCTATTATTGTCAATTGGCTAACCATTTCCTTCGCATAATGATCGCTTCACGGATTGAAGATGCCTCAAGGTTTCATGGCTTAATACAGAAAACCATGATATTTTTCATTGGCATGAAAAAGTTAGTAGCGTGCGTGAGACTTGATCACAATTAGTTGGTTCAGTACACGATTTCGTTTTCTAAAAACCAATCGCATTGTCGTGGTTGTGCAGAGTAGAATAGTACCTCTCTTTGTGCCAGTTGTCGTAAGCGACTGAGATACCGGAACCGACAGATGGCGGTATATCTCAGAAACAGCATAACTCAAATGCAAGAAGGTGGGATTGGCAGCAGTTCGTCAGGAAGCTACGCTCTGCTAGTGCCACCACGATTGTTCAGCGAGTTAATTACGAACAAACTTCTCCATTTCTTGGAAAGAATGTGATAAAACCTACAAGGTCATCAGAATAATTGGTCATTTGTGAAATATTATGATGATAATATTTCACAACTTTTTATCAGCTATCGGAAGCCTACTAGTCCCCATAGATCTCCCAATTACCGTAGGGATTTTGCTCATCAATGCAGAGCGTAGCTTCGCGACGGGAATGCTGCTGCCCATCCTCGCCATGTGCATTTGAGTTACTACGGACAGATATACCGCCATCTATCAGTTCTGGTATCTCAGTCGCTTACGACAACTGGTACAAGGGGAGGTACTATTCTTCTCTGCACAACCACGACAATGCGATTGGTTTTTAGAAAACGAAATCGTGTACTGAACCAACTCATTGTGATCAAGTCTCACGCACGCTACTAACTTTTCATGCCAGAGAAAAATATCATGGTTTTCTGTATTAAGCCATAAAACCTTAAGGCATCTTCAATCCGTGAAGCGATCATTATGCGAAAGAAATGTTGTGTGTTCAAATATACATACGTACATCCATCACGCCTGAGTCCCATCACGGTAGGAAGAGACTATGGATCTCGGCATATCTCTCTCGCTTCCCTTACTCGCATTAGTCTATTCATACACGCTCGTTCATTCTTGGTACTTCTGACCTGGTCCTTTTTTAATACCTCCTGGTCCTGGTCCTATACCAACCCTTCAATTCACTTCCGCTCTATATTTTTGTGCCATCATTCTATTTCCATCCAGCCTTTCTAAATGTCCAAACCATCTCAACATTCCTTTCTCTATTGTTGTCACAACATCATCTTTTTCACCACATCGATCTCTTATCACACTATTCTTTAATCTATCTCTCAAACTCACACCATACATACATCGAAGTACTCTCATTTCAACAACTGAAATATAGTCATTAGAAAATTTCAACTTAAAGATAATGTTTATTTGCACGATTTAAAAATGTCTTGGATAGATATATTCAATTGAAGCAATTATTTAAATTGTTTTTTAAGACAATTGTGTAGCTTATTGATGTAAGGTAACCCTAAAGACGGACAGACGGAAAAATGCAATTTATCTAAGTACGCGGAAGGTTTGGGTGAGTTGCGATTGTTTTTTCCATTTCCGTATATGTTTTTAGGGTTAATTTAAATGTATTTAACTATTAAGCATGCTTTTGGCTGTTAATGTGACAAGACGACCATGTAATCCCTACTAATATTATAAATGCGAAAGTAACTCTGTCTGTCTGTTACGCTTTCCCGCTTAAACCTCTCAACCGATTTTATTGATATTCCCACAGACAATCTTTAGATCCTGAGAAAGGAGGCTATTTTTTAATTAAAAATAAGGGTTGTAAGGAGTCGAGAGGGGGGATGAAAAGTTGTATGGAAGTATCGCTATTTTTAGAGATAGAAACATGAAACTTATTTTTCAGGCCACTGATTCCATATAAATAAACATGACATTTAAAGTTTATATAAGTTAAGGTTAAGATGTATGGTACCCAAAAAAGCTATTTTACGCGGATGAAGTCGTGGGCACAGCTAGTAACAAATTAATTAAAAAATAAATTCCCAGAACATCTCATACATTGACCTGACTCCGTGGTAAGTCGCTGAAAGCACTTGTGTTACGGACGCCAGACAACAGAGAAATCATAAATATACTACAGAAAATACATATACACCCAGACACAGAACAAACACAAATATCCTCATATAAATATTTGCTCAAGTGGGAATTGAACTCACGACCCTTGGCGCACAAGATAGGATCACTACCATCTGCGCCATTGGACCCGTTACACCCGTATAGACCCTGCGTTTAGATGTCAGTAAATCAGTCAGTCAGTTAATTCAGGGTCTAAACTATAAGGGTTAAATAGAAAGGATTTTTAAAAATTTACCCCTAAAGTAGGTAAAATGGCAAAATTTCGAACAAACTTTGAATCTCCAGCAAAGTTTGTATGAAATATTGCCATTTTGAATGTAATTTTATTAGTTTTCAAATTCAGTACGAAGTTTTTTTTATCGAAAGTCATGATACTCGTGTAAATTATTTTTCCGATAATCATCCCCAAAAGGGGGCGATGCCAGTATTATAAAAAGAAAACACCTACATAGAATCAATTTACGCTAATTGCAACAGACACTTAAAAGTTAGCTAGCTTACTATGACGCAAACAAATAATGACCATAACTTGCACTCAGTTCAAGTAGTCTGAAGTTGCCCATGACAGACCTTAATCTTAGTTGTAGAGCCAAATTATTCCCCAGAAACACCTTAAGATTGTGTTTTTTCTCGGGCCCATCATAAATTCTCGAATAATGAACAATGGTAGAGGTCAAACTATGATATAAGTTTAACAATAAGTTTCGTACACAATGATTCAAAGATGTCTGATACCAGATCACTATCTAATGAGTTTGGTGCAAGTATTAAGACCAAGGAGTTTGCTTCAATATCTGTGTAATACATTTATGTTTCGTAAGCCGTCATGTATCGGCAGAGTTAATTAGTACCTCCCTCTGTTCCAATTGTCGTAAAAGGCGACTAAGGTACCAGAACTGACAGATAGCAGTATATTCACACCAAACAGTGTAGCTCAATAAGGCACCAGCATCCCTTTTGCGAAAGCTGCGCTCTCTCTGTAAAAAACCTCTTTTCTTGGAGAGGCTTATATCAAGCAGTGGACTTTCAATGGCTGTTATGATAATGAAAATGAATATATTTATTTGGCCTACAAAAGCATACAGTCCGAGTACATGCTAATTTTATCATAAGGTCAACGCGCGTCACCAGAGTATTTTCAACGTACGATTAATTCATCTGCCTCTCTCGGCAGAGGTACCGAAAGTGGCATGAGGTACTAGTAGAATATAATAGTACCTCCAACTGCACCAGGTATCGTAAGAGCCGACTAAAGTATCAGAACCGACATTCATTTCCATTCCGATAGCTACGCTCTGCGATTGCCAACACGCTTGCCCAGCGCGGCAATTATTAGCAAAAAACCCCCTTTCTTGAAGAAGTTTATGTCTGGGAGTGGACTTCCAATGGCTTATATGATGAGGTACCAATGCAGCAGACCTTTGTAGGAGGTCTAACTTATGTACGCTATATGTACTGCATATGATAACATGTTTGCATAATATTCATTTTTGGTTTACGCAAGTTTGATCACGTGTCCGAATTTCGAATTAAGCTCAAATGGCTTCCCATTCGACTTCACAGGCATGCTCACATCCTGTCTATATTAAACAAGATTCTGTTCGACCCTTTCTACCCTTCATATCTTAAAACCGTTTCGTGTTTTTAGGTGACAGCTACGAGAAATCTCTCAGGTCATCAGAGAACCTTTTTCTGAAAACGCCTGTGCATTCCACAACGTTTTTTAGTAAGTCTTTTACGGCCCACGGCTGTTTTTTTGTGGAATGCACTCCCTCTTAATCACTTTCTTATAGTTTATAGTTATATCTAATTATATTTATTTAAATACAATCTATTTATATAATGTATATTTAATTTACTTTTCTATCCAACTTATTGACACTTCTTACTACCTCTTTGTTTCATTCACTCTTCCAATCTAAAGGTTGCCGGGAAGAAATCGCTATTTGCGATAAGGCCGCCCATTTTACTTTATGATTACTGTTTTTTTTCATGTATTCTTATGTTTGGTGTAAAATAAAGTATTTATTATTATTATTACACTTTTATTGTACTTGTGTAGTATCAAACCCACTACACAATAAAGGGACACTACCCATTATCCCATGCGTACCGCCAAATCGCAATAAGCTTGTGACTTAAGCCAAACTAAACATCGGCGAACAGAAGGTTTGTGTCAAATTGCTTAGACCTTCTATTATGTAACGTTGCCGAATAAATTTCAAAGTTAATTCCTCATCATACCAGCCATTAAAAGTCCACTGTTGGACATAGGCCTTCCCAAGAAATGGAGTATGTGGGCAACATACCCTCCCCCC
>JACJUM010003212.1:3235243-3274073 GCA_020976665.1 Heortia vitessoides | reverse complement strand
TGATGATAGGCTGCGGTGATGATAGGCTGCGGTGATGATAGGCTGCGGTGATGATAGGCTGCGGTGATGATAGGCTGCGGTGATGATAGGCTGCGGTGATGATAGGCTGCGGTGACGCTTACAATCACGCAAACCGTATGCTTGTTTCACGACTTGGTATAATTACTATATTTGGCGGTAGAAATAGGTGAGAATTAGGTACCAACGCAGACGACCTTTGCATGAGGACTGTCTGAGTGTTATTTATATGTATTTGAGTGATATATTTGTAATTCTTCTATTGTCTGATGTCCGTAACACAAGTGTTTTAAGGTACTTATTTTGGAGTCAGGTCAATGTATGAGATTCGACTGAATTATTCAATAATAAAATATTATAAATGAATTTCCTATTTAATTGTATTACTGTAAAATGGATATTGTCCGAAATATTTTAGACTAGAAAAGTCCCGCTGTTTCAATCTCGTTAAATTGTTGCAACTTTCATGCCAACTTTGCACCTCTCTTTAACGCCTTTAAGGGATGGTTTTCGACAAATCATCTCATTCATTTAAAAGTGTTTCCTGACTCTCAATGAGAAACCTTTATAATGAGTTTTATTTAAAGAACTTCTAAAATAGCAACGTTTCAAACTAACTTTGCACCCCCGTTCTATCCTCTTAGGGGATGAATTTTCAAAAATTATTTCTTTTTGCTCCTTTACGTAATAAAAGGAGTTCCTGTGCAATACGTTGATGTTCTAACCAATAAGTTTGAATATCGTCGTTGATAAATCAGTCAGTCAACTTCTACTTTAATTTAAAAAAAAATCATCTGGCGTGAGGGATGTATGAGCGAACATCTTTGTATTTATTTATTTCTGTCTTTTGTTAATAGTCTCTGGTAAAAGCGAATTAAATTTTATTACTATTTGTTAAAAACAACTGAAACATATATAAAGATAGTTATTCAAATAATAAATTATAACGAATTAATTGTTAATTTTGTGAAATATTACAGTGAGGTACCAGCACAGTAGAATAGTACCTCCCTCTGGAATAGTCGACTCGATACTCGAGGGTCGTGAGAGGCGATAAGGTACCAGAACCAACCGATGGCGTTATATCTATCCGGGACAGTGCAGCTCAAATGCACAGGGTGGGGACATAGCAGCATCCCTGTCGTGATACGCGATTACCAACACGCTTCCCCAAGCGCGGCAACTATGTGCAAAACTCCCCCTTTCTTGGAAAGGCCTATGTCCAGCAGTGGACTTCCAATGGCAGTAATGAAGATGATAATGAATTGTTGGTAAGCGTAGAGCGCAGCTTTCGCGATGCACTTTACTGTTTCTGATGGATATACATATGGATATGCCTTCCGTCGGTTATAGTACCTTAGTCGCCTCTTACGTCACCTGGTACAAGGGGAGGTACTATTCAACTCTGCCGGTACCGCACGGCAGACTGCAGCGATTGGAAAGCGAAAAATTAAACCTCATTTTAACGACAAACAATTCATTATAAATACTATATATAACGATATAATAATCACAAACATTACACATTAACGCGCTGCATTGTCCGCGCGACGGACAGATGGACAGATAGTATTATTAACATTATAATAGAGGCTGGGGGCATAACCTTCCGAATTTTCAGGCGAGGGGACATTGTTCTTGTTCTACGCAACTCCACTGTTTACATATCGCAAATTAACAATTATGGGGATATCCCCACTTTATGGGGAGGCCTATCCCTGAGGTTTCTTATTCGGTTGTATGAGAATAAATTATTAACTTGATCAGTTGCATTATAAAAATATAAGTCGCTTAAACTTGTATACACTTCAGACGCTACAGTTATCACAAATATCACTTAAATACATGAAATTAACTCCCAGACACAGAACATACACAAATATCACAATTTAAATATTTGACTAGAGTGGGGATAGCACCCATGACTTTTGGCGCGGTAGTGTTCCATCATCGTCAAATGTTTGTGTTTGTTCTGTCTTTAGTGGAAAATATTTATTTTAATACTTATCAATATCATCTTCATCATACAAGCCATTATAAGTTCACTGTTGTATAAATTCCCAAAAAGAGAGGATTTGCCAATAATTGCCAAATGCTGCTTGGCAAATTATGTTGTCGATCGCAGAGGGTAGTTTCGTGACGTGGATGCTGCTGCCAACCCTCGCCTTGTGCATTTGAGCTACACTGGCACGTGTGGGTATACTGCTATCTGGCGGTTCCGGTACCTCAGTCACCTCTTACGACACATGTACACGGGAGGTACTAGTCTACACTGCCGGTAACACACGGCAAAGTGAGTTTATTATTTACCAGCTGTGCCCGGGACTGCGTCCGCGTGCAGTAGTTTCTTTGGACACCATACTTTTTTACTTTAACTTATACATATAAACTTTAAATGTTATATTTATGTATATATACAAATCAGTAGGCTAAATAATAAGCTTTAAGCTTCTAGCTCTAACAATAGCGATACTTTTCTACCACTTTTCATCCCCCCTTTCGACCCCTTACAACTCTTATGCCGAATAAAAAAGTAGCCTATGTCCTTTCTAAGGTTTTAGACTATCTGTGCACCACATTTCAATTTAGTAGTTCAGCAGTTTAGGCGTGATTGTGTAACAGACAGACAGACAGAGTTACTTTCAGATTTATAATTTTAGTAAGGATTTTTTATTTTTATACAGCTTAGCTTCAGGTCTAAGTGTAAAGAACAAAAACGCAAATGCTGTGACATTTAGCACAAATGCAATTCCTGTCTACCATTTTGGTCAGTTTTAATGTTTTCTTTGATAATTTTGACTGGACTGTATTTTTCAGTACAATCTGTTGATATTTAAAATATGTTTGAAGGACCTGATGGCGCAGGTAGTGCTCCTGCCTTATGCGCCAAGGGTGGTGGGTTCGATTCCCACCCAGGACAGACATTTGTGTGATGATATTTCTGTTTGTTCTGTGTCTGGGTGTTTATGTATTAAAGTATTAATTGTGATTCCTTTGTTGCCTGCTGTCTGTAACACAAGTGATTTAAGCGACTTACTTCGGTGTCAGGCCAATTTAGGAGATGTCATTTTTGATAATTATTATGTTCTTTATAGTTAATTTATTCCAATCTCAAACAATCCCAAACTATAGCTAGATAGGAATGACAGCTCAGTCAAATAGACGTTTATGAATTTTGGGCTGATTTAATTATTATTTTTTTGTTTATATTTTCATATGATTTAATGTTTTATATATGAAATTATAATAATAAATACATATTGTGTTACAAACACCAGACAACAGAGGAATCACAAGTATAATACCTTAATACATCCATTAAACACCCAGACACGAACAAAGACAAATACTATAAATATTTGCTCTGGGTGGGAATCGAAACCACGACCTTTGGCATAGAAGATAGGATCACTACCATCTGCTTCATCGCTCCCCCCCCCCCCCCTTCATTATTGTAATGTAAAAGTAAATTCAGTAATGTAAGCCGTGAGATACCGGCAGAGTGGTATAATACATTCCTCTGTAACAGGTGTCGTAAGAGGCGACTAAAATACCAAAAACGACAGATGGCGGTATATCCATCCGGAACAGTGAGGCTCAAATGCTCAGGGCGGGGGTGGGCAGCAGCGATAGCTACGATAGCCAACACGCCCAGCGCGGCAATTATGGGCAAAAATACCTCTTTCTTAAGGAAACCTATGTTTTTATTAATTTCTATCTTTATTTCATTTCTCGTTGGCCATAGAGATTATTTTTCTCTTTGGTCTTATTGAATGTCACAATCTTGCTAATGCTAATGCCAACGAGAATCTTTAGACTTCTAGAATCTAAATAAAACCATTAGGCTTTAACAATTATAATATATCATTGAAGCCATTTTACTTAATTTTTATTTTATTTAATAATGCCACTGTAACAAAAAATAAATCGATACATATATAAAAAAATGTATTTATTACTAAACTTGCATGTCAATATTAACCTAGCACACCATTTCAATGTAATAACTATATCTTGAGTATATGTTATTTTGTATGCGGTCGACCGGATACATAACCGCTATTTGGCGATACCAGTCCTCCTTTACGACACTTGGTACAGGGGGAGGTACTATTCTACTCTGTTGGTACGTTAATTTTAATAATTCTACTGATAAACAAATTATTAATGTATAAACCAAATCCGTCCAGTTGTCCACGCGTCATGTTTTGACTAATGGAAATAAGGATCTATTTATAGGGATATATATATATATATATATATATATATAAATATTATTTTTGTTATTTATTAAATTTTTATATATATATTTTTTAATATATATATATATATATATACAAAATGTACAAATGGCGGACTTAACGCCAGTTGGCATTATCTCCCAGTCAACCATTACACGAAACAGAATATATATATATAGTTGTGCAGAGAATACATAAACAAAATAGAGAAGCAGTATCAGTAAATAAAGTACGGAGAAAGCGTTTTAGGATATATGTTTATATATATATAAACCTTTCGTATCTATAAGAGAACTGTTGCCATGGGAAATTCCTACATGCAAATTCGCGGGTAAAAGCTAGTTAAAATATAGATACCAATTCAAATTCAGCTTTCTTAGAAAATACAGAACAACTTCTGTCAAGTAAAACGTATTAGCGAGAGACTTCCCACGTTCTAAGCTCTCTTAAATTTGTGTCTAACTAGCTGTGCCCGCGACTTCGTCCGCGTGGAATAGATTTTTTGGGTACTTGGTGTTTATTTATATCGAATTAATGGCCTGAAAAATAAGTTTCAAGTTTCTAGCTCTAAAAATAGCGATACATCCATACAACCTTTCAACCCCCTTTTTCGACCTCTTACAACCCTTATTTCGAATTAAAAAGTAGCCTATGTCCTTTCTCAAAGTCTAAAGATCGTCTATGCCAAATTTCATCAAAATCGGTTGAGAGGTTTAAGCGGGAAAGCTGAACAGATAGACAGACAGAGTTACTTTCGCATTTATAATATTAGTAAGGATTATAGATAAAAAAAGCCCTTTACCAAACAATCAAACAGCAAATTAGTATCTTGGCTTCCGCGTCAAATAATGAGCTGTACTATTGTGCTGTTGCGGCCTTTATGGGACTAGTTTTAATGGCGAAGGTAAACATTCGAGGCCAATCAGTTAAAAACGCATTTTTAACCTTACCACCTTGTAATAAGGCATTAAGAATGTTGACAACTTAAAGACTAATTTTCGATGTTTTTCACTCTGTGGTTTGTCAAATTTGACCTAAAAACAAATGCTTATTTACAAAGTCCAAACACGATTTAGTTGCTTACGGCCTTGTACTTGACATACCTCAATGTCAAGCCGTAAGGTACCGGCAGAGTTTTGAGAGAATTGTATCTCCCCCTGTTCCTGGTGTAGTAAGTACTGAGGTATCAGAACTGACAGATTGCCACCACGCTTGCCCAGCGTGGCAACTGCGGGCAAAATTCTTCCTTTATTAGGGAAATGTCTAGCAATCGACTTCCAGTGGCTGATATGATGATGAGTGCCTCAAGTTGAAAGTCTTCGACTAATGTGCATCACCAGCAATACCCCCCACTGCACCAGGTATCGTAAGAGGTGACAACGGTACTAGAACCGACAGATGGCGGTATATCTATCCGAAACAGTTCATCTCAAATGCACAGGGCGGAGCAGCAGCATTCCCATCAGAAAAGCTGTGCTTGCCCAGCGCGGAAAGTATGGGCAACATTTTTCATTTCTTGTGGAGGTCCATGTCCAGCAGTGGAATTCCGATCATTGTCAACATTATCAAAAGAAAGGAGGTAATTTTTATCTATAATTGCCGCGCTAGGCAAGCGTGTTGGCAATCGCAGAGCGCAGCTATCGTGACGAGGATGCTGCAGCCCATCTCCACTCTTTGCATTAAATCTGTGCTATTTCAGATGGATATAATAATAATAATAACAATTCCCACAACATCTCATACATTGACCTGACTCCGTGGTAAGTCGCTTAAAGCACTTGTGTTACGAATGCCAGACAACAGAGGAATCACAAATATACTACTTAAATACATATATTTTACACCCATACACAGAGAAAACACAAATATCATCATATAAATATCATCTGGGTGGGAATCGAACCCACGACCCCTGGTGCACAAGACAGGATCACTACCATCTGCGCCATCGGGCCCGTCAATTAATATACCGCCATCGGTTGGTTCATTGTAAATAGCATAAACCTCCGAAGTAAATTAGATAGTACATACAATTAGTAATATCATTTAACGAAATAATTAAACAACTTCTACATCTCAGCACGAACGGAACAGTGGTACGAAGGTAGCGCAGTCCTCCGGAATAGGAAAGATGCAAGTTCGAGTCTAAAGTGTTTGATTTTTTTCTATACTCCTTCAAATAATGGCTTGATTAGAATGACAGATGTGAATGTTGTACCGTCGCACGAGGTATTTATATTTGCATTACGGTGTTTGATCTCGTAATTTGTTATTTATATTGTTTACATTACAAAGGTCTCACATGAAAATAAATAAAAAAATTAATTTTAATTGGATTAAACATGATTAATAAAATAAATAAAAAGACCAGTGCCTTATTTGAAGCTTAATAAAGGCTGAATCAGGAGGTTCCGCTCTTTCTTGAAAATTAGTCACTTTATAATTATACTAGCTGTACTCGCGACTTCGTCCGCGTGGAATATTTTGTTTTTGGGTACTATACCTCTTTAACTTAACTTATATAAACTTTGAATGTCACGTTTATTTATATCGAATCAATGGCCTAAAAATAAGTTTCAAGTTCTAGCTCTAAAAATAGCGATACTTCCATACAACTTTTCATCCCCCTTTTCAACCCCTTTCAACCCTTATTTCGATTTAAAAATAGCCTATGTCCTTTCTCAGGGTGTAAAGATTGTTAGTGCTAAATTTCATCAAAATCGGTTGAGAGGTGTAAGCGGGAAAGCGCAACAGACAGACAGACAGAGTTACTTTCGCATTTATAATATTATTAGGTATAATTCAAATTGTGATAATAAATTTATGTAATTATGTATATGTGTTTTTGTGTGTGTGTGTGTGTGTGTGTGTGTGTATGTGAGAGAGAGAAAGAGAAAGAGAGAGAGAGACAGAGAGTATGAACTTGCGAGAGTATATTTACGTGTGTGTATCAATCTAATAGTGCTTCACATAATTCATAATTTGGTTCTAACCATTTCACCAGTATTTTTTACAGTCATGACATTTCATGCGATATATACATTTATATAATATTTGTGCAGTCATTCTACTTTCATCTATTCTTCTACATGTCCAAATCATCCCAAATTTCTTTTGTCTACATACATACATACATACATCACGCCTGTGTCCCATCGGGGTAGGCAGAGACTATGGATCTCCACTTGTTACGATCTTGGCCCTTCTTTAATACCTCTGCAATCTGGTGAAGATATTTTCACTTAGGTCGTCCTATACCAACTGTTCAATTCACTTCCGCTCTATATATTTGTGCAATCATTCTTCTTTCTACATGTCCAAACGATCGATATCTTATAACACTGTTCTTTAATCTATCTCTTAAACACACACCATAAATACTTCGAAGTGCTCTCATTTCAACAGCATTTATTCTACTTACGTGCTTCTTCTGCCATACCCAACATTCACTACCGTATGTCAGTGTTGGAACCAACACATCTCTATGAACAACCAGTCGTGCCCTTTTTGATAAATTTTGTCTGCCTATAAAATCATGTAAGACTCCATTGACACTATTTCTAGCTCTCACTCAATATCTTCTTCATAGTTTTCATTAAAAGACAACAAGGAATTTATGTCTATGCAAACAATGCTACCTCAAATGAAAATGTAAATAATTTACGTTTAAATGAAAAGAAGACAAATAGTACGAAAATTGTCACAATCAACGTGAAACAAATATATTAAAAAAAAAATGAGAAATTGGAACTGGTCAAAACTACTGTATTCTTGGATATAACTTCAGATGACGAATTGCAATGGGCACCTCAATTAGTGAATCTCTCTAGTAAACTTAGTTCTGCGGCCTTTGCAGTAAACAAAGTCCGTCAATTAACAGACATTGAGACTACGCAGCTAGTTTATTTCTACTACTTTTACATAAACGCTACTGCTTTTCTGCGGAAAAAAACTATCCGAGCGATTTATATAATGTCTCCACAGCAAGACAAAAATTCAACGAAAATCAAATAATGACTGTACGCAGTCAATTTGTCTATGAAAATATTATTTATAATCACGAAAATATAACTGATTTTTAGAAAAATAGTGACATAGGTACTATACGTAATGCAGAGACTTGTTTGGGGCAGGAATAAATTCAATAGATCGTACAGAATTCGTCTTCATTGAAAACGGCTCACTGACTGGACATCGATACATAACGGAAGTTCTAATTCCTCATACAAAACCCGCATTGGCCGCTTTAGGCAAAGACTTAATTTTTATGGACGACAACGCTCGCGCCCACCGGTCAGGCGATGTGGAAGCGTATGTGCAAGAGGTCGGCATTTGTCGTTTGGATTGGCCAGCTCGAAGTCCGGACCTCAATCCTATAGAGCATATCTGGGACGTTCTGAAACGACGAGTGAGATCAGTACAACCGGCTCCGTAGACCATCAGAGAGCTGAAGAATGTTATTACCGCGGAGTGGGAACGTATTCCGTAAGCAAGTATCCGGGATATGTACGTAACGTAATGCTTTAAATAAACCTTAGCACTAACTTTTAAATGAATTCGAGAATCGCGTAAAAGACAAACTTATTGCTAAGGTTTTTTACTGTTTAAAAGATTATATTGATGACGAAACTCCACAGGTTTGAATTGGATTGCTCTAACATCTGTTAAGACAACGGTTTGTTAACGCCAATCCCGGTTTGGGTTCCAATAATACCTACCATTATGTGTTACTGCAATTCCTATTACCATCAGTTCTCTTGCAGGTTCTTTTCTGGTGTCTCGAGTAATGTACTTGCTATAAACTGAGTTATAAGACCCGTCTGGTGCCGGCAGACTAGTATTAAAGTAGGACACTCAATGACCTATTTGATAAAATGACTCTTATAACACAATGTGAGTTAGGATCATCGATCATTTGTTTAAAATTATAATTAGCAAATCTATACTCAAAGTATTTTTTGTTGTTCGACGATTCGGAAGAAATAAATACATGTTTGACATTGAATTTGACATACCTTAACTAGGTAGAAGAGATATTTAAGAAGGGCCAGGTCAGAAGTATCAAAAATAAAAGAGCGTGTATGAAGCGACAGCGTTAGAGGCGACATCCAAAAAATAAAAAATAAAATGTTAGGCGTGATCGACCCTTATCACTTAGGGGCATGAAAAATAGATAGTAGCTAATTCTCAATGCCGCTGAATATGCATATAAAGTTTCATAAATATCGGTCAAGCCATTTCGACCGAGTATAGTATTTATTTATAGTAAATATATATTTACCTTATACCTTATATATAGCATATATTTTATATACAAGGTTTTTATCAAGAAAATGGGCAAGTGGAGAATAAACACACATTACACTAACCTTTATAAGACACCGGGTGTCCTGGATCTCTTCCACCAGGCCGAGGTCTACCGTCGTAGTCTCCAATAGTGACAGGTCGAGAAGTTATCACCTCACCGCCAGGCCGCACGATGTAACTTGGCACATTATTCGGTTTTTCCACTTCAAATTCGTACACCGGTTTTATGTTAGGCCTCTCAGGATATTCGGTCTGGTTCGGTTTAGGCTTACCGTTATTTTTATAGTCTGTGGCACCGCCATAGCCAGAATCAGATTGAGCTACATGCTGGGGTCTGTTATCGTAGGCTGGATCAGGTCTGTCATCTGACGGCCCATCCCCATAGGTCGGTCTATCATTATTATGTGAAGGTCTATCATTATCCCCATATGACGGTCTGTCATTATGGTAAGAAGGTCTATAATTACCACCATATGACGGTCTGTCTGGTCTGTCATTGTTACCGTAAGAAGGTTTATCATTATGACCATATGAAGGCCTGTTACTTCCACCATATGATGGTCGGTCTGGTCTATCATTATTAACATAAGATGGCTTATCATTAATGCCATATGGAGGCCTATCATTAACACCATATGGTGGCCTACTATTACTGCCATACGAGGGACTATTATCCTCATAACTAGGCCTATGGATATCGTCATAAGAAGGCCTATTACCGCCATATGTAGGCCTGTTATTACCATAAGGGGGTGAATCGTGATCAGGCCTTTCAGATCCATACCCTGGTCTAGTATCGCTAATAGGCCTATCAGAATACAATGGTTTTGTATAACTACCCTGGCTTACTCCATAAGATTGGCTGCTACTCTCATGGGAGTAGTTGCTATCATGATGCTCAATAGAGCCATAAGAAGGTCTATTGTTGCCATAAGACACTTGAGCACCAACGTATCCTTGATCATTAGATGGTGGACTTGAGCCATACGAACTCTGGCTTCCTTGACCTCCATAATGGTTTTGGTTTGACACGCCTGGCTTTTGGGGCTTTTGCAAACCGTAACCGGGACGTTCCTGGTTAATCCCGTACCCAGGATTATTGCTCTCACCATAAGATTGACTGGAACTGGTATAGGATGAGTCACTGTGACTGCTGGAGCCATAAGATGCTTGGCTGACATATGAACCTTGACTTCCATAAGAAGGTTTATCATAGATAGGTTTTTGAGTCTGAGTTCCATAACCCTGATCAGAACCCCCACCATATCCGGGGTTTGCACCACCGTACCCTGGCTTAGATGGTCTATACCCTACATCATGAGGTCTGTCATGGTTATCAATTTCAGTAATGGTACCTTGACCATAATGCGAGTTATGACCATATGTGTGTTGGCTGGAATGACTGCTCCCATGCCCATAACTCGCCTGTTCACCATAACCATAATTTTGACCATATCCTCCTTGACCATAACTAGGTCTATCAGTGAGTGGTCTTTTTGGAGGCCTGTAAGGTCTCGGAGGGTCATAAATTTCCACGTAGATAGAATTATCTTGATAATTAGATTGACCATAATTACTTGCATATTGACTATTGTAACTATAACTAGGTTTTTCTTGTGGTCTTGGGGAGTAGTCATATGTTGGTTTATAGGGGTCTGGTGGACCTGCAGGTCCTAATGGAGGACCTGGATCTTGGCCATAAGGGTCTGGTCTGGTTGGATAGTCCTGAGGCTTTGATGGTTTGTTACCGTAACCAGAATCTTGAGGCATCGGTTTTCTATTAGGCCTTATAATATAATTGTATACGGGTTTTTCAGAACCGTATGGTTCATTTAATTCTGGTCGGCCAGGTCTGTTAGGTCTTGGCCCGTATATATCGGGAATGTCATCATTCAAATGCGGAGGGTGGTACGGATCTGGTCTCCAATGTCCTGGATTCAGTGGCCTTGAAGGCCGGTACGGTTCTTGGAACTGAAGAACATCGTAAGGGTCTGGTCTATATGATTGGTTGTAGGGTCTCTCTGGTCGATAGGGTATACTCGAAGGCTTATGCTCCCCGTAGCTAGGTGGAGCATCATAATCTGGTTTCTGGTTGTGATAATCATCAGGTCTATCGTTATCTATGTGATTACCATAAGGAGGTCTGTATGGTGGGATAGGTTTAAGTAAATCTGGTCTTACAGTCTCGTACGGTCTCGAATCAGAAATATATTCATCCATAGGTCTTCTAGGGTCTTCTTCGTCGGGTCGGAACACAGGTCTGTGTGCTGGACCTGTTCCATCCCCAGGGTCATCGTACTGTGGTGATTGGATGGGTGTGGGGGGTGACTGCTCGCATTGGAAACGTCTGACGTACACGTCATAGTCAGGATGACGGAGGAGCACGCTCTTCTCTTTTACCTCTTTTTCGCTCACGTTGCTGAGGTTGCACGTCGCATTGCCTTTTGCCCCCACGCTGAAAAAAAAGAAATGTTTGAGTTTAATTAAATTTTAATATCAATTAAATTAAATAATTTATACTAATATTATAGAGTAAGTATTTGATTGTTTGTTATAAATTCGAAAACGAATTGACTGTTTTTAAGTTCTTCAATTATTACAAAGATTAACGTAGGCTATACAATATTTAAAATTTTATTTATCAGATAACTTTGTAAAAAATTAACTGTATTTATTGGTATGTAAGTTTATTGCTACATACATACATCGCGCCTGTTTCCTATTGGGTTAGGTAGAGGGTGTGGATCTCTACTTGCCTTTACTCGCATTAGTCCATTCGTACACGCTCGTTTATTCTTGGTACTTCTGACCTGGCCTTCTTTATTACCTCTTCTACCTGATTAAGATATTATAGCCTAGATCGTCCTATACCAACTCTTCCATTCACTTCCGCTCTATATATTTGTGCAGTCATTTATTTATTTATTTAACTTTATTGCACAAAATGTTACAAAATGTACAAATGGCGGACTTAATGCCAGATGGCATACATATTTGTATAAATAAACGCAATAAATGCATATGATATATAATACATATACATAAAATAACGTACATCAGAAATAGGGTTATAAAGTCATTCTTATTTCATCTATCTTTTCTATATGTCCAAACCAGCTTAACATTCATTCTATTGTTGACACAACATCTTCTTTTACATCGATTTCTTATCAAAGCCTATATATTTCTTTTTATAATAATGAATCATAAATAGTCTATATAATAATAGTAGACAACCTTTGCACTAATTTTTTAGAAAACTTTCCATTTCTTTTTAATTATATAATCAGACTATGTATTGTTGGTAATATCTCTTACTGACCCAAACAGGAATTGTTACAAAAGCTGTTCTTTGTGAGAAAATAAAAAATAAGGATTTTAGAATAAACAATTAGACGAATTACATATAGTATTTAAGTGTTTACTCTTTAGAGTTGGCGTAATAAGTATGTAGAGATAATAATTTAATTATATATTTTTACTTAATAGATTTTTTCGCGTGCCCCGCGCCCGCAAAACTCGCGAGATCGGAGCGGGATCGACGGCGCGACACCTCTGGAACCTCGATCTAGGCTCGGGCCGCCGTCGTTGAGGTTGCATTTACTATAAAAAATTTTAGCAAAAGAGGACGGACAGATTGAGCCCGACAGCTCTAGGGCTGTCGGTTATCGCTCGTGGGGGCAGGGACTGCACGCGTTCGCCGGCGAACGCGGTGTACTGCTCTGTTGTACGAGTGCATGTGGAATAATAATGAGTTTATAGATGCCGTTATATCCATCCGATACAGCGTAGATCAAATACGAAAGCTACGCTCTGCGATTGCCAATACGCCAAATTCCCCATTTTTAATGAAGCCTATGTCTAACAGTGGACTTCGAATTAATGTAATGATGTTGATGATGATAAATCGGTAAGAAAAAACAAAACTACTACCGCCATCTATAATCAAATAAGTGTATTTGTTACTTACCCATAATCATAGGTTTGACACTGCTTGTCTTGCTTGCAGAGTTGCTCGCATTCTTTAGTAGTTAGTTCGCTGATGTTCCGATAGATGGCGTCTCGAGGCAGTTGTTCGCCAATCACAAATCTTTCGAAGCAATCTGAAAAAGCAAACAATACCCTGAAGAAGATTTATTTTATAACAATATATATTTTTTTAAAGATTTACCATTAAAAATAATATTAATTCACGTTACATCTCATACATTGACTTGAATCCGAGACAAACCGCTTAAAGTACTTGTGTTACGGACATCAGACAATAAACTAACCACAAATATACTATTTAAATTCATATATATTTTATTTATAACTAAGACAAATAGGATGTTGAATTCCAACATGGTCAACACGTCTTTAATTTGACATGCCCAATGGCGCAGATGGTAGTGGTGGTTATAGTGGAAGGTTGTGGGTTCGATTACCACCTAGGACAATTATTTATGTGATGATATTTATGTTTGTTCTGTTTCTGGGTATTGAATAGGTTTGTAAGTATTATATTAGTCGTGAGGTACCGGCAGAGTAGAATAGTACCTCACCCTGTACCAAGTGTCGTAAGAGGCGACTAAGGTACCGGAACCAACAGATGGCGGTATACCCATCTAGAATTGTGTAGCTTAAATGCACAGGGCGGGTTGAGCAGCAGCATCCCCGTCATGAAAGTTGCCAACACACTTGTCCAGCGCGGCAATTATGGGCAAAATTCCCCCTTTCCTGGGAAGGCCTATATCCAGCAGTGGACTTCCAATGGCTGGTATTCCTCTGTTGTCTGTCCGTAGCGCAAGAAGGTTTCAGCGCCTTATATCGGAGTTAGGTCGAAGTACGAAATGTAGTATAAAAATTTACTTCAAAATAAATGTTTTAACTGTAGGAAAGGGAATGAAAAAGGAAATCAATTAAAACATCTTCCTAGTGATAACAACGCATTTTACATTTTCATTACCTTAATTTGGATCACTAATTAGTTACGGCTTAGTTAAAAAATTGCTCATTTTTTGTCGAGCAATTTCCGTTTGAAAAAATATGTACATACCTACTCTGATTTAATCATTGTGATATACAAAATACAAAATATCTGCGAATTAATATTTCTTAGGTACTTTAAAAATAAAATACATGAGGTAGACCTTATACAAAGGTCGTCTGCGTACAAAGGTACTCACTCTCACCTATTTCTACCGCCTATTAGCAGTGTTCGCATTGCTGTGTTCCGGTTTGAAGGGTGAGAGAGGCAGTGAAATTACTGGGTAAGAGGACGTTATATATTCCAAATCACAAGGTTGGCAAGCCAATAGTATAATCCTAGTGATATTACGAGCGTGTTTAGGCTGCAGTGACGGTTACTATCAAGGCTTTAGGCTTGTTTGTCGATTTGGTCTGATAAAAAAAAACATTCTTTATCCTGTCCCTTTACAACAACTAATGTCCGATTTGACCAATTTATTTTAGGGTTCTTCAAATAAAATTTGAGGTCATTTTACGAAAAAAAAACAATTGAGTGGTAGACTATAACTCGCAAAGAGGTCATTTCTTAACGGAAAGTCCGATTTCAAATTTGATATATGCATGGCTTGAACTTCAGGGTATTGTCGAAGGCGAAAAGATGGCGGTATACCCACACGTAACAGAACAGCGCTGGAAAAATTCCCCCTTTCTTGGGAAGGTCTACGTCCGTCGTCCGACGTCCGACGGCTGCTAAGATTTGTTCTTCTAAATAAATAAATCCGAAATAAGTAGTTTAAAGCACGTGCTACGGATATCAGGCAACAAAGAAATTACAAATACGAGTATAATACATATAAATAACACCCAGATACAAAACAAATACATATATTCATAATTTTAATATTTGGATCGAAAAGGGTTTGATGGCGCAGATGATAGTGATCCAATCTCATGCGCTAAAGGTCGTGGGTTCGATCCCCACTCAGGAAATACATTTATATGATGGTTTTTGTGTTTAATCTGTGTCCGGTTATTAAATATGTGGATTTAAGTTGTATGATTCCTCTGATGTCTGATGTCCATGACACAAGTGCTTTGAGCGACTTATAACGGAGTCAGGTTATTGAATTGTTCAACAATTCCAAATATTCTTTCTTTAAATTCCGCTTCAAAGGTTTTACTTATATTTTTTATAATGTAATATTTCCAAATCTGTTCAAAATATTTGTTTAAATGAATTTGACGTGTTTAAATTTGAATACAATTACTGTTTAATTATTCTCAATGATCACCTTAGCGATTTATTTTGTTGTTAGGTAAAAAAATGTTTTTACTTCTGATTTTTATCAATTAACAAAAAATCTTTTTGTTTAATACCTAGACAAAATTATATATATAGCACAAAATGGCTAAAAATATGGTCTTTATTATTTTTTACCAATTTATTAGTAATTGTAATGTATTCATTTTAAATTATTAATAATAATGTTTTACACAACACTCACACATTGAAAAGATAAGATAAGTCACTTAGAGCTGTTGACATGCAGACATAAGACCATAGAGGAATTCCACACATAATATTTAACACCCAGACACAGAACAAACACAAAAATGTATGATATAAATATTAGTCCTGAGCGGGTATTGACACCACAACATTTGGAGTACAAAATATCATACGCGAATACTAATTGATAATGGAAAGTCCTATGTCACTAAAATATACCGTCTAATGTTTAAAAGAACAACAGTACCCCTTGTATTTACCCATGTAGTTCCCGTTCTCCTAAAAATATAGGAATATAATATAGCTTATGTTGTTTGTTGATACTACAGCCTTTTATTGATGAAAAAATTATTAAAATCGGTTAAGTATTTCTTGAGTTTATTCGTTACAAACGTACGATAATATAAATCTTGCTTGTTTACCTGTATATTTTACATTTTAGGTAAGGATTTCTTTTGAGCGTACAGTCCGTATATGTTACAGATAAAGAACTTCAAAATCTATCAAGTGGTTTCTAACTTACATTGTAAGAAACAATCATCCATTTAAAAATAAATAAAACTTTCCTCTTTATATAATTAGTATAGAAAAGCAAACAGACAAACAGAAATTTAAAAAAAAATAATACCCTTGTTTTGGGGTAACTTTAGTAACGTTTTTATATAACTGCATGAGGTATACCTCATACAAGGGTCTGTAATAGTACCTCACTCTTATCGATTTCTTTTGACAAATAGTGCTTGTATTGCTGTGTTCCGATTTGAAGGGTGAGAAAAGCAGTGAAATTACTAAGTTATGTGATACAATATCTTTAAGTCACAAGATTGTCTAGTGATATCCTTGTGATAATACGAGCGACTATAGGCTGTGACGCTTACTGTCACGTGGACTGTATGCTTGTTAGGCGAAATAGTCTAATTAACAAATATATTCTAGAATCGCGTCAACTTTATAACTAAATACATGCTTACCTTCAATTGACGTACCCAGCTGAGAATCAATGGTCAACGTCTGAACTGCTGCAAGCAAAGCCGGGCACAAGACTAGTACACCAAACATTTTTACTATGAAGCCTACTATCATGCTCACTTTGTTTTATTTAGGCCATTTTTGTATCAGTACTAAATCGCGACTGAACTCTGCGATTGAACCTCTTTTGAAAAAAAAACAACTAAAAAGGTCCGAACTCGTTCGACGAGATTTAAAAAGTATGCAACTGACAGCGGTGGTTCGCGCCAATTTTCCCACGCCAGTGAAAACTTTTTTCGGCGTATATTTTTGCAAATGGCGTCCGCACAGTTAGAATTTTGCAAATATTATGGCGTAAATCTTTGTTGGGTGTGTCTTGAAGATACGCTCCGATGGTCAACGCGCTTCCTTCGGCTCATGTGAACCTTAGAGTTTGTTAATCGACTTTGTTTTGGCTCAATACAAAAGAAATAGTGACTCAATGGAGTAACAGGTTAATGATCGTTACGTACACGTATTTGATATCAACCTTTTTATTATCCTAACTCCTTTTTGGAATTTCCGTAGAGATTAATAATCAGATTAAGACGAGTTATCTTATTAGTACGTCAAAAGATGGTTATAGGCATCTTCAAGTATTTAGCATTTTTAGCCTCTCATTACCACCTTGGTCAGGTGTTATGACAATCGCAGAGCGTAGGTTTTGGTGACAATACTGCCGATATCCTTGTTATCAGTTCCGTTACCTCAGTCGAATCTTACGACCTGTTACAGGGGGAGGTACTATTCTTCTCTGCAGGTATACCACAGTAGATCCCGAAGTTTAATAGACCGGTTGGTAAATGGGTAAACAAATTGAAGACATTCATAAACACAACAGGATGATAGTTCCAATCCTTTTATAATTCTTACTTTTCCGGTCTCATGGGCCCGATAGTGCAGATGGTTGTAATCCTATCTTGTGCGCCAAGGGTTCGATTCCCAGCAAGAACAAATATTTATATGATGATATTTATGTTTGTACTGTGTCTGGTTGTTAAAATATGTCCGTAACACCAATGCTTTAAGCGACTTATTACCATTCAGATCAATGTATGAGATTTTCATTAAATATGTTATAAAAATACTCCGTCACTTGTGATGTCCTTTAACTATGAAATACAATCATGCGGTTGGAACTTGGCAAGCGTTTGGGGTGCAGACAACCCTTATCGTTATGATCATATCAGCCATAAAAGTTCCACAGTTGGACATTGGCCTTCACAAGATATAGAAGCGCATAATTGCGCTGGGCAGGCGTAGTGGCAATCACAGAACGTAACTTCGGGATGAGGATGCTGCTTCCCATCCCCAACCTGATCTATTTAAGCTGCGCTGTTGTGAATGAATAAAGCGCCATCTGTCTGATCCGATACCTCAGTCACCTCTCACGACACCTCGTACAGAGAGAGAGATACTACTCTACCCTATATTACCCTATATATAAATTATAGCCATTGTTATTCTTATGTACGAGTTATGTTATTATAAAGTTTCTGTAAAACAAATTTAGTAATTTCTTGTGTGCAAGAGTAACAAACCTCTCAAATTTTCACGTTTGTAATATTGGTAAGCCATTTAAATCGGCAATGTTACTATCCTGCCATTGCTAGACTTAAGTAATGCATTTGACACCGTTGACTTCGACGTCATTCTTGACTTGTTTTACTCTTTCAATATCTCTTACGGTGAATGGCTGGTTCCAAAGTTACCTTCATGGTCAGCCCATCTGCACCAAGAATGCATCGTCTTCTAGATACACTGTATCTGTCGGCGTTCTACGGGGTAGCGTTTTATTCCCATTACTTTTTACGGCATTTAAAAATGTCATTGCCGATAATCTCTCGTCTAGCCGTAAGGTGCCGGCAGAGTAGAATAGTACCTTCTTTTGTACCAGATGTCAAAAATAGGGGACTAACTTACTAGAACATAGTTAGGCCCTGAATATAGTTTAGGCCCTGCGTTGCTACGATTTAAAGGCTAAAGTTACCCTTCGTGGTCAAAGTAACCCGTATTTACTGTACCTATTGTATTTTAAAATAAAATGCACAATAAAGAGTAAACAAATATATATTCATATAAATGGTATAGTTGGTATAAAAACTCAGTTTTTTTTTAAAGATGCGAGTCACACACCATATCGGTATGACGCCATGCGGCACGTGAATTCGATCGCCATATTTTTTTATACTTCCACCACAATAGTTACTTTAACCTATAATTATGGGATAGCTTCACAAAGGCCACTTTAACTTTGGACTAAAATATTTTGAAGGCCAAGAAACTGCTATATTTATACCTTATCGATATAAGATATATATTGCAGTGTCTTGGCCATATCATATTAGACACTTCCAAACTTAACATGAGGAACTCTTTTATACTAACTTCGCACTCCCGATTTACCCCCTTAGGGGATGAATTAAAAAAAATCCCCTTTTAATGCTCCCCTATAAAAGTCCAAAAACAGCAAAGTTTTATTTTGCAACCCTGTTTCACCTCTTTTCAACAACCGTTTCTTAGTCCTACATTACGATATAAAATAAACCCCTACGCATAATTTTAAGATTCTAACCATTATAGATAAGGCCTTGCGTTGATATGTTAGTCAGTCAGTAAGATACTTCTTTTATATATATAGATTATATTGTAATATCTCTGTTGTCTGATGTCCGGAACACAAGTGCTTTGAGCTAAATATCACGGAGTCAGGTCAATATATGAAATGTGTGAATTTATAATTACAGATTGATAATTATTCCCATTTCATTCAATCAATATTGAGGAAGCCAATGAAGGGGGGGGGGGGGGGGAAGTACCTGCACGGTAGAATAGGAATATATACTCCTTTTGTACCAGGTGTCATAAGTGGTGACAGGTGCTAGACCCGATATATGATCTTTTGTATGAGATCTACATAAGGTACACAAGGTCGTCTGCTTTGGTACCTCGTCCTCACCTATTTCTACCGCAAAATAGCAGAGTAACGGTCTAAAGAGTGAAAGAGGCAGTGACTTTACTGGGTAACGTGGCATAATATCCTCAAGTCACAAGGTTGGGAACGCGTTAGTGATATCCTTGTGATATTACGAGCGTGTATAGGCTGCGGTGACGCTTACTATCACGCAGACTGTATGCTTGTTTGTCGACCTGGTCCAACACAGCTAAATTCAAAAGTAACTGCAATGTAAGATTTATTCTCAAACGTGGTATCCAATTTAAGTTATAGGTTCAAACATTAAGCGAGCAAGTCGAAGCCTCATTGTTAGCGTTATAATTTCAGATTATAAAACTTCGCGAGTCTAAAGACCCGATGCGCGTTACTTTTTTTTTCATTGTTAACTATGATACAATCTCATGATTACACACTGAATCCGAAATTAGGTGTAACTGTTGCGTATAAAAATATTTTTTGATTTGTTACGTATAATTTAAGTTTTCAACGTTTTTCCGTGAGGTACCGGTAGAGAAGAATAGTACCTACCACTGTACACCTAGTACATCCCTACTAATATTATAAATGCGAAAGTAACTCTATCTGTTACGCTTTCCCGCTTAAACCTCTCAACCGATTTTGATGAAATTTGGCATCAGGACATAGATTATTTTTTAATTAATATATAAAATTAATGTATATGTATAGGAAGTATCGCTATTTTTAGAGCTAGAAACTTGAAATTTATTTTTCAAGCCATTGATTCGATATAAATAAACATGACATTCAAAGTTTATATAAGTTGAGGTAAAGAGGTATGGTACACAAAAAAACTATTCCACGCGGACGAAGTCGGGGGCACAGCTAGTTATATATACCTATATATTAGTTTCAGATGTGAAATGTAAATTGTCGTCCAACGATAAATTAGTTTCAGTTATGCAATGTAAGTGCCAGGTGTCGTAAGAGGCGACTAAGGTAAGGTCGGGTCTAGACCGACAGATGGCGGTAAATCCATCCGAAACAGAGCCGCTCAAATGCACAGGACGGGGATGGGCAGCAGAATTTTCGTTGCGCAAGCTGCGCTCTGCCGTTGCCAACACGTTTGCCCAGCGCGGCAATTATGGGCAAAATTCCTTCTCTCTTGGGGGCCCCCCCAGAGAGAAGGTAATCCGAATCCGCGGAAAATAGCAATGAATTTACACATCTCATCTGATGTCCGTAACACAAATGCTTTAAGCGACTTAGATCGGAGTCATGTCAATATATGTGATGTTGTATAAATATTATATATTACTAACTGTCACGGCAAACGTTGTTCTACCATAAATGATATAAAATAATTAAATTACTTAATCAACTATTAAAAAATAGAGGAAAGTGAGCAATACATTTTCACATCACATATATTGACCTGATTCCGTGACAAGTCGCTTCTTATGCCTCCTCTACACTACTCGCGAAGTTGAACGATGTTAGCCGAATACGATAGTGTAGAGAGACACTTCGGCTTACCTCGTCAAACTTTACCTCGCCTCGGGCGACTTCCATTTGTTGTCGGTTTTTGCGCCCGAGTCAAAGGGCCCGAAGTTGCACGAAGTACCTCTCTACACTACTCGGCCGACTTCACCGCAGTACTCATTTTTTTTTTGCGCGGGACACAATTATGAGCAATATTCAGTGGTCACAGGAGCAAATTATGTTGTTCCTGAAAACTCTGCAAGCGGAGACCATTATTTTTGACCCCAATGATAAATGTCATGTGTTCAAGTGCTACTTGAGCGTTCATTACAAACGTGCACAGACTGTCGGCGCCTTATAGCGAATGAGCTCATCGCGAAGTTGAACGAGTGTGTAGTGTCGCACTTCGGACTGTTGCCAAAGTATCTCGAGTACTTCGCCGAGGAACTTCGCGAGTAGTGTAGAGGAGGGGTTAAAGGTCGCATCATCAGATAACAAACATAGTACTTAAGTAATATGAACCACCAGACACTGAAATTCATCACATATATTGCCATGGGTGGGAACGGGCTATTGAGCAACGAAACATCCATACATGAGGAAGACCTTATACAAAAGTTGTTTGCATTAAAGGTTTTCTGTATTGGTCCCTCACTCTCACCTATATCTACCGCCAAAAAGCAATGTTCGCATTGCTGAAGGGTGAGAGTGGTAAATTAATAGAAAATGTGGCATAATAAAAAACTTAAATAAATATATTCTTGATTCTATTAGGCAAATTACAAGCAATTTCGAATTACCAAAAAAATTAACTATTCATTTCAGAAATAAGGAGTACTAAATTCTATAAAATGCCGTGAGGTACCAGCAGAATAGAGTAGTACCTCCCCTGTACCAGGTTTCGTAAAAGGCGACTAAGGTACCAGAACCATACGAAACAATGCAGTTCAAATGCACTGGCCGTGGATGGTCAACAACATCCCCGTCGCGAAGGCTGCGCTCTGCGATTGCC
The DNA here is from genome assembly GCA_020976665.1 of Heortia vitessoides. NCBI lineage: Eukaryota > Metazoa > Arthropoda > Insecta > Lepidoptera > Crambidae > Heortia > Heortia vitessoides. The sequence goes on along the minus strand of JACJUM010003212.1, from coordinate 3,251,631 downwards.
CAGCGTGGCAGTTATGGGAAAATTCCTCATTTCTTGGGGAGGCAAATGTACAGCAGTAGGCTTTCAATGGCTGGTATAACGATTATACCCATGTGAAGCCGGGATGGGTCGCTAGTATTATATTTTACACGAACATTCCAGTACATATTATTAGCAAGATGTCGAACAGACACACGAATGTTAGGACAATTACCGAAACCTTGAGACTTTTAAGCAACCGTTAGCACTTTCAAAAGTAAGTCTAGTCTAAGATTTCAGAATAAGAAGCCCCAATTAAATCTCCCACGAGGTTTTGGCAAAGACATTGTGACGCAGAAAACAGAGAAGTCAGGTTAACGAACGATGGACAAATGTTGGCTTGTTGGATTTGGATGGATAAGACCATAAAAAATAATGAAAAACTTTTTTGCCTAAAAAGTTTAAAAGACCAGCCACCAAAGTATTTTATCTCATGAAATAAATATATAAGAATGATTTATCGACGGTCATAAATTCAATTGTCGTAAAGGACAATGTGTAGGTTAAAATGAATAAAAAAGAAAATAAAAACAAATAATTCGTTATCCTTCTGTGTTTAAACTGTTATAAACAAATATTATTGAAAAAAAAACTTTTTACTTAACAAAAGTGAACAATGTCAATCCTTACCAATAATATAAATGCGAAAGTAACTTTGTCTGTATGTCTGTTACGCTTTCCCGCTTAAACCTCTCAACCAATTTTGATGAAATTTAGCACAGACAATCTTTATACCCTGAGAAAGGACATAGGCTATTTTTTAATTCGAAATAAGGGTTGTAAGGGGTCGAAAAGGGGGATGAAAAGTTGTATGAAAGTATCGCTATTTTTAGAGCTAGAAACTTGGAACTTATTTTTAAGGCAATTGATTCGATTAAAAAAAATATGGCACTAAGTTTATATGAGTTAAGGTAAAGAGGTATGGTACCCAAGAAAACTATTTCACGCGGACGAATTCGCGGGCACAGCTAGTAATAAATAAATACAAAAAGTCCCTTATGCCAATTAATTTCTGACCGTAGATATGTATAAATTACCTAGTGTACATCATATGAGCAGAAAAATGTCCACTGCTGGAAGAAAAGGAGAAAGAAAGGGAGAATTCTGCTAAATTTCCGCGCTGGGTAAGCGTGGTGGCAATCGCAGAGCGCATCTTCGCGACAGGAATGCTGCTGCGTATCCTAGTTTCTTTATAACAATTGTTTTAATCTTAAACCTGTTGAAGTAGACAAAAAAATTAATGAAACTCCCGTTAAAAATTCTTATCCGTCCAATTCTAACCAGAGAGCAAGACAAAGAGCATCGCAGTGAATGAAATAATTACCAACCTTATCGCGATCAGACGGACGGACGCGCCGAGAAATTTATTATTAATTTATTAATGTATGTGCAAATTCGGTAGTGTTGTGGGAGTATGAAAAAAATATCGATACGCTTTTTATATATTTAATTTGCTTTTAATCCAGCCATTGGAAGTCCACTGATGGACATAGGCCTTCCCAGGAAAGGGGGAGTTTTGCCCATAATTGCGCTGGGCAAGCGTGTTGGCAATTGTAGATCGCAGCTTTCGCGACGGGGATGCTGCTGACCATATTAATTTAACCTACACTGTCTCGGATGGATATACCGCCATCTCTCTTACGACACCTAGGTACAGAGGGAAGTACATAATATATATAATAGATTACCTATGTAGATTACTACATAATATATATTTCAACATATTCATGTTTATTACTCAGAATAAAGGCATTCACTTCTTTGTGATTACAGTATCGATCCATTGGTCGTGGTTCACATTGACGCTAACCACCTTTAAAGATGGAAATATAATAAAAAACTATCGATAACCAAACCCATCATCACAAACTAGGAAAAATTCGACGATCTGCTAAGGTCTTAGTAGCACAATGGTAGTGCAGTCCCCTGGCTTGGGAAAGATGCAGGTTCGAGTCCAGCCTGAAGCCTGAGACACGATCAATATATATCAATCAAACTGGAGTGTCTGTAATATAAACACATTCAAAAAGCATTTTGTAGATATTTTGAATGTTTTGATAACCGCTTTCGATGAAATTTTCATTGGCTCATGGATACCTCATGTAGCAAGGAGTTACTAAAGCTATATAACACCACGCTACGACTCCAAGGAGCGGAACATCAATAAAGAATATGGCAAAATCAGGCGAAAGATATAGGTTTTAAAAGCTTTCGTTGCGTGCGCTTCGTAAACATTTTAGCCATCAGATGCAATTATTCAAGAAGATGGTAAAAAAACACAATACTTATAATTGTTACTAGTCTGTGTCGCCCCATTCAAATACTTAATACAACAACCAATCATCCCCACACCAGCTATTAGAAATCCACTGCTAGACATAGGCCTCTTCAAGAAAAGAGGTAATAATAATAAATTTCCACAACATCTCATACATTGACCTGACTCCGTGGTAAGTCGCTTAAAGCACTTGTGTTACGAATGCCAGACAACAGAGGAATCACAAATATACTACTTAAATACATATATTTTACACCCATACACAGAGCAAACACAAATATCATCATATAAATATTTGCTCTGGGTGGGATCGAACCCACGACCCCTGGTGCACAAGACAGGAAGGTTAATCGCATAACGCAGTTTTTGCGACTGAAATGCTGCTGCCCATCCCCGCGCTGTGCATTTGAGCCACACTGTTTCAGATAGATATACCGCCATCTACCGGTAGCTTAGTCGCCTCTTACAACAGCTAAAGTTACGTGCAATACCTCACGGCAAGCATTCACGTCACAACCTGCATCGCGCTTTCAAAGTTTTCCGAGTAGATCACTGCAAGTCTTTTATATAATTCAGCATTTTTCCTTACATCAAACCTTGAATGTTCAACCTCATCACTAGACAGTCTGGACGCACCAAACCGCGACCCCGTACACTCTGACCGCAAAGATAACATCACGCGCAAAGATCCCCGGTCAATGACTCCACTTCCTCACATAATGAGTTTTCATTGCCAGTTTATGGTGGGCTATACAATCATTTAATTGCAGGTTTACTTTATACTACTTCAGGTCTGTTCAATTACCTGTTTGAAGTTCATTGTACGAATCAATCAGCATCAGGACATCTACTACTGGTCGGGAATTTCAACAAGACAATGAAAATCAGTCATAAATTGTCCTCCTTTATTACATCCCTGAACACAGCTATTGGTGTTCCACAGCTGAATATAGGCCTCCCCAAGACAGAGGGAATGGTGCCCATAATTACCGCGCTGAGCTTTCGCGAAGAGGATGCTGCTGCCCATCACCACCCTCTGCATTTAAGCTGCACTGTTTTGGATGGATATACCGCCATTTGTCGGTTCTGGTACCTCAATCGCCTCTTACGACAACTGGTTCAGGGGGAGGTACTATTCTACTCTGCCGGTACCCTACGTCCGGTATATATGCCCTGCATCATCTCAAAAGACTGACAGATTTTAAGTTTGCCTTACAGTGTATGCGTACGCGCTCTCTTAATTATTCTGAGGGGAAACTTGTCCGAGGTAAAAAAACTTTTTATAATACAAAAAAGAAATGTCTCAAAATCATGACTAATATAGACCAAATGAAATGCTGTAGAGGGATGTAAATATATAATGAAATTTTTATTCACCAATTAAAGACAAAAATATGTATAGAAATTTAAATAAACTAAAGGGTTATTTTCTAAATTACAATTAGTTTCGCCCAGTCCTCACAACAATGTAATAAAAATTATATTCATTTGCCTAATTACATAAAAAATCTAGCATTTCCAAAACTATTTAATAAAACTTTAACAACCTTCTTTATAAAAAAAAAATTATAATTTACTAGAATTTCCACACCTGGTACAGAGTAGACAGGCTTTATTCTATTTCATACAATCAAACTACAAAACCTGAAATTGTTTGTAACGAGGCACGACTTATATTGTTGTGCTTTTGTAAAGATTTAACTCGAAACCTTTCTCGACTGACTTAAAAAAATATTCTAATGGATTAATACTACTTAATTTTTGTGCTTGTCTCTCCTCTGAAGTAATAATAAGCTGTAGGGTACCGACGGATTAGAATAGCCCCCCTGTACCAGTATGAGGTACTGGAATCGACAGATGGTGGTATATCCATCCAGAATAACATAGCTAAAATACTATAGGGTGGGGATAGGCAGCAACATCCACCACGCCTGCCCAGCGCGGCAATTATGGGCAAGAATCCATCTTTATTCGGTATGCTTATGTCCAACAGCGGACTTTTTATAGCTGATATGAAGTCATCATAATTTTTTTATTGTTTTATTCATTCATTATGTACCAAAAATAAAACACATAAGGTTATATATAACAATTATATTTAAACTTTCATTTGTTTTTCTGTTTCTTTTCATTCTTGTCCCTCTTCCTCTTGTTAATTGAGTTCCGGGGGTCGTAAATGTCAAACCAGTCGTCTCCCTTTGTGGACGCGTCCTTAGCTATCACCGCGCCTTGTTCCTCGAACCGGAGAGAATGACCGAGCCTGTTGAATAATGTAGATATATATACATATATATACATATATATCATCATATCAGTCCTAAAAAGTCCACTGTTGGATATAGGCTACCCCAAGATAGGAGGATTTTTACCCATAATTGCCGCGCTGGGCATCTTCACGACGAGGATGCTGCTGCCCATCCACGCCCCGTTGCCTTTGAGCTACACTATTTTGAATGGGTATACCACCATCAGACGGTTCCGGTATCTCAATCGCCTCTTGCGACACCTGGTACATTAGGAGGTACTATTCGACTCTACCGATACCTCACGGTTAATATTTTTATTTGTTGTGAATATACTATTAAAAAAACCAGATTAAGAAATTTTTACTTGACCTAAATTCAATAAAAAAATAATTATTGAATTTTATAAAATAAATTTCTTGAATTTAATAAAAAAATAAAAAAATGGCCACAATGTATACAACACAGTATATATTATCAATATAAAAAGGAAGAAGATAGGAGAGAAAGATCACTTTTCTTCTTCTCAACTCACCAGTTATCATCATTGAGATCCTCGTCTTTTGCCTCTTCCGCCTCCTTCTCACCTTCAGTCTGCACTTTCCCCTTGATAGCGTGTAGTTTGTCCTTGAACTTTGCCAGCAGCTGCAGCGTAAAGTCTTCTCTATAAGAAGAATGGGAGTATATATCATACTTACATTTGGCTTGACTACTGTATACCTCAAACGAGGTATACAGAATTCAAGTCAATAATTTAATAAATCAATTGCATACATAATGTCATACATTGACCTGACTCCGAGATAAGTCGTTTGTTTTTTGTTCTGGGTGGGTACGGAACCCACGACTCTTGGTCCACAAGATAGTAACACTATCGAATGCGCCATCGGACCCGACATATATAACCCTAAAGGAGGGTGAACGCCATAAACAAAAGAAGTAGAAATAAATAAGGGTTTGTTGACAGAAATGAAACAGAAAACTTTAGATTTCTTTTTAATATACTAAAATATACATCATAAAACATTTGTTCTAACTTACTAATAATTGCCGTGAGGTACCGATTGAGTAGGATAGTACTTCCCTACAACGAGTCATCGGTCGAGGTACCTAAAACCGTCAGGAATACCAAAATCCAAAACAACTAATACAACATCCAGCAAACGTACGGAATCAATGTGTGTGTTTTAGGGAGGCCTACGTCCACCGATGGACATCCAATGGCTGATATGATGGTGAATAATGAGTAATACTACATGTAGAAAACCATGTTCCAATACAAAACCCGAAAAAAAATTGTCCATCCTTTTGTCAATCGGAATGTTGCAAGGACAAATAAATGAATCACTACACTAAATTATCTATTGATACTTTTCTTTCTTCGTCATCATCATATCATCCGTAGAGAGTCCACTGCTGGACACAGGCTTCCCAAAGAAATGAGTAATTTTGCCCATAACTTCAGTGCTGGACATCTGTGGAGGCAATCGCAGAGAGTAGCTTCGAATGCCACCCAGCCAGCTCAGCGCGGCAATTATGGGCACAGTTCTATCTCGGAGAGGCCTATGTCCATCAGTGGACGATCTATGACTGATGTTATTTAAATTAAACGGTCACTAGAAAGAAATAACTCGTCTGAAATTTTTGACGGGACTCGAACCCGCTCGATTTTGTTTCCAGTGATATGAATTACCAATTATGCTACCCACACTTTAGTAGACATAAAAGTCGGCACCATCTCTTCAATATTGTAGATAATTAGTTAATTTATTCATATACTCAGAATGTATGTGTGTAATCTCAGAAAGTATATGTCACTGTAAAATTGTAAATAACGTTAGATTTATAAAATCTATCTCCTGAGTTTGTAACTTGTCAAAAGATTATGAATCGTAACATATTGCTTACAATTTAACGCATTATTTTTCGGTAGATTAAAATTTATTTATATAATTAATAAATAAAATAAATTTAATAAATAAAAGATAAAAATAGTCGTCTTAATTTTTTAAATGTTAATCTTGTAGAAAATCTACCATTGACTCTCAAAGTGGTAAATGACCCCGGTATTTATGACTATGAGGGTCGATTTTGTACTTTCATGGGGCAAGGGGCTTCTCAATACAGTTTGGAAACCGTTTTTCTATACCAAGAACTGTATCTATTGACTTCAAATATACAAATAAATAATTAATCTAATAATTTGTAAAAAGTTATTACAATAACAGTAATTAAAATGCAATCAAAAAAGTAATCAACCATTTTTGTAGTGTCTGGTAGAAGATTGCATTCAATTGTGGAGCAAACACTCGTCCAAATCGTCGGAATCATTAATCACAGCTTCATCCCACGGCCCGTAAATGTTATCTTTATATTTCTGCCACCTAACAAACATGAGCGGGCAGTAAACACTTAAAATAACAACCAACAACACAAAATAACACAGCAACGTCACTGACAGCGAGTACAGACTCACCAAAGTGATAGCAAGTGTTATTATATAAATAACATTGAACAATTTCGTGTACAATAACACTTTGAATAACTGCGGACTCAGCACGAAGAAAACAACGGACACTGTTAGAAGTAAGAACGCGTCGAATGGCGTCGACAGTCGCGATATAAGACAGACAGACGCGAAAATGGCTGCGTTTATAGACAACGATTTTGATACAAGCGCAACTTTCACTTCGTAATCGAAGAAGATCAAGTGGACCAGCATCATAATGACTGCCCATGCGTAAATCGTGTCGGTGCTTACTGTATCAGTCAAAGTGTGAAGTATAGGCGACAATAAGAACCCTATCACTAAGTACACAAGGACCGTTTTCACTTGCCTCAAAAAGTCACCGCCCTCATAAATAACATACAACAAATAACAAACGGTTGTTATCGTCACCGATATGTAGATAACACTTTCTGTCAACACATACTCGTTGTCCATGTACACAAATAACACTGCGTAAAGCACACACATACAAATCCTTAGCACAACACGAAATGAGCCTAACACCGCTTGCTTTAACGTCACTTTTTCAATGTACAGGTTCTTCCTCAAGTCTTCCAGGAACTTGACATCCGTATAGTTGTCTGGATATTCCCGGTTCTCGTACAAATTTTTCATCCACGGCTTCTTTCTTGGTACCATCGTGTATTTGGATCGCCGCCTTCTGAAAGTGTTTGGGCTTGAATTAATCTTGGGTCTTGATAAGTTTCTTGAAGTTCCATTCATCAACATCATTACAGCTATTAGAAGTCCACTGTTGGACATATGCCTTCCTAAGAAGGGGGGAATTTTGGGCATAATTGTCTAACTAGGCAAACGCAGAGCGTGGCTTTCGCGACGGGGATTCTGCTGCCTATACCCGTTCTGTGCATTTGAGCTACGTTGTCGGTTCCGATGCCACAGACTCCTCTAGACCTGGTAGAGGGCGAGAATTATTCTACTCTCATCATCATCATATCAGCCTACAGACCAGTCCACTGCTTGACATAGTCCTCGCCAAGTTTAGATCCAACGACTGCCCCAAATCTTATGCCTGTGCTGGCAAATATTACACAGTTATTTATTATTAAATGTGATAATATAGATAATGTGAGCGTCTTTAAGCTATGGTGACGATTACTATGCGGACGCGTCGCGCGCTCGCAATTGCCATCACGCGGCCATTATGGGCAAAATTCCCTCTTTTTTCGGGAAGACCTATATCCAGCAGTGGACGACCTGCGGCTATGATAATTCTGTGCCAGTTATCACTCTCTCTAACAGTGGACATCCAATGGCGATATACTGATTATCACAAGGATAACACTAGCACGACGCCAACTTTGTGACATGGAGGTCTTACGTCACATGACCCTGTAACTTCACAGCTTCTTTCACCCTTCAAACCGGAACACAGCGATCACTTCCATTTGACGATTGTTAAACTGTATAATAGTGTAGGACACTAGTTATATATATCTACTAATATTATAAACGCGAAAGTAAGTCTGTCTGTCTGTCTGTCTGTTACGCTTTCCCGCTTCAACGGATTTTAATCTCTTAACGGATTTTGATGAAATTCGGCACAGACAATCTTTAGAGCTTGAGAAAGGACATAGGCTATTTTTTTATTTGAACTAAGGGTTGTAAGGGGTCGAAAAGGGGGATGAAAAGTTGTATGGAAGTATCGCTATTTTTAGAGCTAGAAACTTGAAACTTATTTTTCAGGACATTGATTCGATATAAATAAACATGACATTCAAAGTTTGTATAAGTTAAGGTAAAGAGGTATGGTACCCAAAAAAACTATTCCACGCGGACGCGGTCGCGGGCACAGCTAGTATATACATATATGACTGCGCCACAATTCACCAATTGAATCCAACAAATAACATCAAAAATCGAATGACTGTTTGCCATTGTCAAATTGATTCCCGAACGTAACAGCGATACTTGTGCAAAAAAAACATTGGTTCTCCGAGAATGCGGATAGAAGTGAAATATTGGAACAATTACGTGTGTTTGTGTGTAATTTTATTAATTGTCAGAACATTTATTTTTGATCGAGTTTCCAAGGATTAATGCCTTGATACAACACTGCGAGACTAAATCTTGGTTTTATATACACAACATAACAATAAAAATTGTTTTCTTATAAGCCACTTTCCCACGAAATAATATATTTTTTAATCGTCAGAACATGTTATTTTTCGTCAGATTTAAAATAATACACATTATTCTAAATAGAACATTTATTTATTTACTTATTAAACAGCACCATTTAAAACCATGATCATACCAGCCATTGAAAGTCAACTGCTGGACATAGGCCTCTCCAAGAAAGGAGGTTTTTTGCCCATGATTGCCGCGCTGGGCAAGCGTGTTGGAATCGCCGAGCGCAGCTTTAGCGACGGGGATGCTGCTGCCCACCCCCGCCCTGTGCATTTGAGCTGCACTGTTCCGGATAGATATACCGCCATCTGTCGGTTCTGGTACCTTAGTCGCCTCTTACGACACCTGGTGCGGTGGGAGGGACTATTCATCTCTGCCGGTACCTCACACTATTATAAATTATTCAAAAGCAGTATTATAAATTATTTTATTCTAACTATCGTTTATGAAAGTTTGTATACCTACATTTATGTAGACAAACTTTCATACGTACGTTTATGGATGGATTTTTACTCATTTACGCCTGAATGCATGTATGGATTTCACGACGTCCTGAATGATATATGGCACAGAAACAATCTACCTGAGTTAACACATACTACTTTTAAGCCCGAAAACATGTTCCCGTGGCATAGATCTGTCTTTAGTATCTCCCTAAGGAACCGGCATTTTTTATATTTGTTTAACTTTCAGCTATGAACGTAAGCTTTTTTCTGGAATAACAAGAGTTCCTCAGGGATGAGGTATAAAAGAAATTCTTCGGAGGTGAAAAGGTAGCTAGCGATTAAACGTAATGCTTACTTACCTTGCAGCACCTTTCTTTGGTATCTTCTCTTTCATCTTCTTGTACTTCTCCTGTTCTTCCACGTACTGTTTATACATTTCGTTGTCTTCTTCGATCTTTTTGGACTCGTCTGCTTTATTCTCTGCCTCCTTTGCGGGATCTTCTTTGGGAGCTTTCATCTCCCTCTTGAGCTGCTTAATTTCGTTTCTGATGCGGTCTCTGAAACAATAAATGATACCAGCTGGTAATCCTCTTTTTGATGTCAACATCATCACATAACATCATATACATTGACCTGACTCCAATATGAGTCACTTAAAGCTCTTGTGTTACGGACATCAGGCAACAGAAGAATCACAAACTGTTATAACGGGTTTTAACGAACCCGACAGTACAGTTACAGTTATTCAGGGTAATATTGAACTATCCGGGTAACTTTGATCTGTTCTTTTTTATAGAATAAATATAATAATCTATAAAATATTGGTTCAGAATCACAATGAAAATAGTTCTTCATAAACACAATCGATTAAAACCTTAATCTGGGCTAAATTCGTTATTAAGCTACGAAAATGGATAATTTAAAGTTTCCCTAATAGTTCAATTTTACCCGAAATGACTGAAGTTATCTTACTTCGTCCACCAAAGGTCGTGAGTTTGATCCCCACCCACGACAAATATTTATATGATGATATTTGTGTTTGTTTTGTGTCTAGGTGTTGAATGTATGTCTTTAGTATTTGGCGCAGATGGTAGTGATCCTGTCTTGTGCACCAGGGGTCGTGGGTTCGATTCCCACCCAGAGCAAATATTTATATGATAATATTTGTGTTTGCTCTGTGTCCCATACATAAAATAATGATGTAAAATATATGTATTTAAGTAGTATATTTGTGATTCCTCTGTTGTCTGGCGTCCGTAACACAAGTGCTTTAAGCGACCTACCACGGAGTCAGGTCAATGTATGAAATGTTGTGGGAATTTATTATTATTATTATATATGGTTCCTCTGTCGTTTGATGTCCGAACCACGAGTGCTTTATGTGATTTACCTAGGATTAATGTCAACAGGATGTTCTGAGAATTTAAAATTATGAACTAACATTTCTTCTTTATATAGTTCGTTAATACATACATGATCCACATGAAAATTGAGTCAAAAATACCTTTCTTTCATCCTCTCTATGTCTCTTTCTTTCCCCAAATAATATTCTTCTTCCGATTCTTCCTTCTCCGATTCTTTATCTTCTTTACTCTCCACCTGCTCCTTTCTCTTTTTATTACTCTCTTTATCTGGACTTCTCTCTCTTTTCTTCGCGTTTAACTTGTCTCTTATACTGCTTACCGCTGCTGCTGTTTGCTCTTTCATCTCTTCTACTTCCTTGCTTGACATCTCTTCTTTTTCTGATTGGATGTCTCCTTCTAACTCTGTTGGCAAATATATTGTATTCACGTCATCTTAGCTATACGTATTTGCACTTTCGTGTTATCTCATCGCTAACCTCATGACTACGCAACATTACGTCACACGAGTTAACCAATATTCTTGAAACGTTGTATACATAATATTGGGAGTATGGAGAAAGACGAAGGCTATCTTTCAACCCTAATAAAATATAGTTAAAAAAACTAAAAAGCACGCTTTTAATATAACTTCTCTAACTTTATAACCCTATTTCTGATGTACGTTATTTTATGTATATATATACATATATATATTTATTTTTATATCATATGCATTTATTGCGTTTATTTATAAAAATATGTATGCCACGTTTATCTATTTTGTATATATATTGCCTGCACCACTATATATATAATTTTTGTCTGTTTTGTGTAATGGTTGACTGGGAGATAATGCCATCTGGCATTAAGTCCGCCATTTGTACATTTCGTAACATTTTGTGCAATAAAGTTAAATAAAAAAATGAATGCTTCGATGCTCACCCATGTCAATGATGAATATTGGACTGTTCAATGGAAAGCAATTGCTAAACCTGTCATTAAATTTCAATCTCTGTTTATTTTTAATTAACATACATACTTTACGCCTGTGTCCTATCAGGGTAGGCAAAGACTATGGATCTCCACTTGCTACAATCTTGGCATACCTTTCTCGCTTCCTTTACTCGCATTAGTCCTTTCATAAGACCCTGTCACATTCTCGCGAGATATTCACAAGAGGATGTTCACGAGATTCTCAGCGAGAACGTAATGAGAACTTCTTTTGGGTACAACCTCACAGAGTTCTCACTACAGTTCAGTCAAAATACGTTCTCGCCTGTTCTCATGTTCTCGCGCTAAAAAATACGCCAATCGCTTCCACATTCACGTTTCTCACATGTTTCTTGCGTAGTCGCGAGAATGTGGAGAGAGCCTATATACGTTTATTCTTGTTACTTCTGACCTGGCCCTTCTTTAATACCTATTCTATCTGGTTAAGATATGTCCGCCTCGATCGTCCTATACCAACTCTTCCATTCACTTTCGCTCTATATATTTGTGCAGTCATTCTACTTTCATCCATCCTTTCTAGTCCAAACCATCTCAACATTCCTTTCTTTATTATTGTTACAACATCAAGTTTGAGAAGACATCTTTAATATAATCATATAATATTTTTAATTTACGAACCAATTAATGAAATCTTACCAGCTGCAGTCTTCTTGCTAAGCTTCGGATCGTCTAACAAGTCGTGGGTGGACTTGGGTTTCCCTCTATATTCCACCGCTTCCCCTTCGTCCTCCTCGGCCTCTTCCCCGAAGGAGAGAAGGCCAAAGTTCCTAAGAGAGAGAGGAATTTGAAACAAACCTGAAAACTCGTAGCGGTGACCAGAAAAATGATTTTTAATCATATTTCATCCTGATAAAGCGCCTGATATCAGGCAGTTGATATATCTGCTAGATAAAAAAATTAAAAAATTCATAACCTGCTGGTAACTTACCGGGACCCGTCTGGTGTCGGAGATCAACTTACGACAAAACTCAACGACCTATTTGTCCAAATAACTCTTATAACCCTGTGAGGTCACCAAGGTCATTTAAGTAATGTGATAATTTAAGCAATATTAAGCGATCCCCAAACAAATTTATCCTGAAACGCTGTCTCCGTTCTTTATTTACTGATGCTGCTTCTCTAACTTTATAATCCTATTTCTGATGTACGTTATTTTATGTATATATATACATATATATATTTATTTTTATATCATATGCATTTATTGCATTTATTTATACAAATATGTATGCCACGTTTATTTATTTTGTATATATATATTGCCTGCACCACTATATATATATATTTTTTTTCAGTTTTGTGTAATGGTTGACTGGGAGATAATGCCATCTGGCATTAAGTCCGCCATATGTACATTTTGTAACATTTTGAGCAAAAAAGTTAAATAAATAAAAATCATTGGTGTGACTATATTTAATATAAAACTATTGTTTGTTTGGCGGTTTAGAAGTGTTAATATGGATAGCCAAAAGGGGGCATTCGCCCTTAATTGCCGCGTTGGGTATGGCGGTATACCCACTCGCAGCAATACACTGAAACGCGGCCAGTATGGGCAATTTCCCCACCTTATTGGGGGAGCCTATATCCAATATTGGACGTTCTTCGGCTGCTATGTTGATGATAATAACAACTCTTACACCTTCCGATATCTCTTCTAAGCCCCCATTCAGGAGAACTGTGGTAGGTGCCATCTCCCCTGTGATCGTCAAAGGCGTAGATAGAGGGAGGGCCGGGTTGACTGTGCCCTCCCCAAGATGGTTTAGTGATTATTCTAAAGCATTGCTGTGTTCCGGTTTGAATGGTAAGAGAGGTAGTAGAGTTACTAGGTAATGTGACATAATATCTTTAAGTAACACGGTTGGCAAAGTGATAGTGATATCTATTTGATATTACGAAAGTTTGACTGAAGTGACGCTTACTATCACGCGGACTGCATGCTTATTTGTCGACATGAGTTGACATGAGTGAGTGCGCCATCGCATAGATGATATGTCAGGGTTAAGTAGGTGTTTCGGATTGATATACCGCTATCTGTTGGTTTCGGTACCCCTTTAGACATCAGTTACAGGGGTAGGTACTATTCTACTCTGCCAGTACCACACGTAAAAAATGATATAATAAATGATATAAGATCTCGGTAACGGAATAACGGAAGAACAGCCACAGGAAGAAAAGATGCAGGTTCCGATCCCGCCTGACTCCTGAGACACGTTGACAACCAGATAGCTAAAGAACATACTTAACACCCTGCCGCTCCTTCTTCTTCTTCTTAGGGGCCTCCTCAACCCGGGCCTGCGAGACCCGCGGCACAATATCCGTGATCGGGTTGATCAGCACTTCCGCGCCGGTGATCCGGTGCGGGTGCTCGGGGCGGTCGTCCTGGTCTATCAGACCCTCGGACAGTTTGAGCATGTTGTATATCGTTTCACCTGCAGCAGTGAAATATAATTATTATCGTCATTAGCTCCTACATATATAACATCATACCAGCCATTAAAAGTCCACTATTGGACATAGGCCTCCCCAAGAAAGGGGTATGTTGCTCATAATTAACCCGCTGGGCACCCGTGTCGCAGAGCGCAGCTTTCGCGACGGGGAAGCTGCAGCCCATCCCTGCCCTGTACATTTGAGCTGACTTTTTTGCGTGGATATATCGCCATCTGTCTCTTACGGCACCTGGTACAGGGGGAGGTACTATTCTACTCTGCCGGAACCTCACGGCTTTTACATACTTATATAACGCAATATAATAAAACCCACATGTACTGGTACATCTTTATTTCAGACTTGTTGCCACTTCGGCGGTGTCAAGAAAATTCAGTAAATAAATAATCCAGTAAATATATGGTTGCCATTTACATCGCCTCGTACGGTATTTATTTGTTTGTTTATTTGGGTTATATTATAATTAGAAATTGAAATTGAAGTGCTTTTCTGTTGTACACACCTTTAACTCCGATGACAATACAATATAATAAAATCAATTGCATTGTAAATCTAAGATAGCCTGTACAAATTGGAGGACTACATATTTTTCCACATCCTTCTCAATATGAGTATCAAATGATAGGGCATAGGCGACATGTAGAATAATGTGATAATATCAAAATTTTAAATTCAAGATGGCCGCCGTTACAAAATGGCGGACTAGGTATATATTTTTCCATTTTACAAACACAATAGTGCACACTCTTCAGAGTGACCATTTCAATAGTATTTTTCTATTAAAAACAAATTCTATTAAATAATAATTTAACTCGGAAAATATAGAAACCCTACACTCGACCTGACGACATCCTCATACACGTGCCAGGTCTACACTCTTACCTCAAAGCTAAAATATGTAATATGTATACTTACACTATATAAGTATTTAAGACTCAAACTATTAACCCTTCACCATTTCATAAATGCAAATAAAAACTCAGAAACTGGCTGTCACATAAAAATTATGAACAAACTGAAGGCATTCTACGCGTTTAGACATCTCTTTTCCTTTACGTGTACGCACAGATTGTGACAACCGAAGTTTTTGGTATTGTATCTTAAATTTATATGTATATCCGTACTTAATATTATAAATGTGAAAGTAACTCTGTCTGTCTGTCTGTCTGTTACACTTTCCCGGTTAAACCTCTCAACCGATTTTGTTGAAATTTGGCACAGACAATCTCTAGATCCTGAGAAAGGACATAGGCTATTTTTTTATTCGAAGCAAGGGTTGTAAGGGGTCGAAAGGGGATGAAAAGTTGTATGAAAGTATCGCGAGCTCGAAACTTGAAACTTATTTTGCAGGCCATTGGTTCAATATAAATAAACATAACATTCAAAGTTTATATAAGTTAAGGCAAAGAGGTATGGTACCCAAAAAACTATTCCACGCGGACGAAGTCGCGGACACAGCTAGTATGTATATAAGTCCATTTCCGGTAAGAATATGGGTGGTTTCAAATTGATTAAATTGTATTTGAACTCATTCGTACTTTTTTTTATTCCAACTAAATCTCATACCTGACTCCGTGGTAAATTGCTTAAAGCACTTGTGTTATGGACGCCATACAACAGAGGAATCACAAATATAATACTTAAATACATATATTTAGCACCGAGACATAGAACAAATACAAATATAAATTTTTACTCTGTGTGAGAATCGAACCCACGCCCCTTGGCGCACAAGAAAGGATCACAACCACCTGTGCAAATATTTCCTAAATACTATTTATTATCTATATAATAATAATAAATAAACTTCCACAACATCTTGTACACTGACCTGACTCTGAGATATATATATATATATATATATACATATCTAGCTCAGGCCCCGCAAAAAAATTCCTTACCTGTGACCTTCCCAAATATGGTGTGTTTGTTCTGCAGCTCTGGTGC
>JACJUM010003212.1:3189353-3225475 GCA_020976665.1 Heortia vitessoides | reverse complement strand
CACCCGCAACAGTGTAGCTCAAATGCACAGGGCGGGAATGGGCAGCAGCCTCCCCGTCGCGAAAGCTGCGCTCTGCGATTACCAACACGATTGCCTAGTAGTGGACTTTCAATGATATAATGATTACAATAGTCAAGTCGTAAAATAGTTAAACATACTGACATCCGCTTATATGAAATTAGTTAGGAGTGAGATGCCAGACATGGTACATGACCTTTGACCATAATATTGTAAGCACGTCGTTTAATGTATTGCACGATTTCAACTTACATTTTTTTATTAGATAGATCAAGGTTTAGGGAAGTAATTGTTAATGCCAAGGATTTGTAGAATATCTGATTTTCACTCTATATATTATCTATGGCAATTTTCATCCACACATGCATAAAATAATACATGTTTAAGTGTCTGTTTTATTTTTAACTTGACTGCGTTTCCTTAATTGCATGTGAGAGTGTATCCGCACAGACTAATTGACAATTTATTAGGTTGAAATTAATAGACCCGTTGGTGCAGATTAAGCGACTTAACACGGAGTCAGGTCAATATGAGATGCCGTGGGAAAAACTGAACGGATTTTAGAAATTATGCATTTTGTGAAAATCCGTTAATTTGGATTAACAAACTGACATTTCAGACTTTATTTGTTACTACGGATTCCTGTATTGTCAGATATTCGTAACACGCGTGCTTTAAGCAACTTATTTCGGAAACAGGTCAATGTATGAGATGCTATTTATTTATTTATTGAACTTTATTGCACAAAATGTACAAATGGCGGACTTAATGCCAGTTGGCATTATCTCCTAGTTAACGAAACAGATCAAAATATAGTATTGCAGACAATATACATACAAAATAGATGAACGTTACATACATATTTGTATAAATAAACGCAATAAATACATATGCTATAAATATATATACATATACACACAATGCTATAAATATATATATATATATATATATATGTATATGTGTGTGTGTGTGTGTGTGTGTGTGTAGAGATGAGTGTCAGAGATAGGGTTGTAAAATTAAAGAGGCAGCATCAGTAAACAAAGTATGTTGTGTGTAAATTAAAGATAATAGAGATTTTAAAAGAGGTCCTATTACAGACCCGAACAGCCTTTTGAGGTCACGCAAGTGTAACAGCTGACTGGTCAGTTATGGTTAAATAGAAGCAGGCGAGGTCACGGGCCTAGCAACTCACCTTGCGCGCGCGAAAATTGATACGCATCGTGTGGATGTGTTCATGCGGAAATGGACCAATGAGAAGCATTTTTGAGAACATTATTTATATATCAGCCTCCCCAAAAAAGGGGAATTTCGCCCATAATTGCCGCGCTGGGCAAGCGTGTTGGTAGTAGCAGAGCGCAGCTTTCGTGACGGAGATGCTGCTGCCCATCCCCGCCGTGTGCATCTGAGATACACTGATTTGGATGGATATACCTCCATCTATCGGTTCTGGTAACTTAGTCACCTCATACGACACTTGGTGCAGTGGGAGGTACTATTCTAGCCTGCCGGTAACCGACAGAAGGCGGTATAGCCATCCAAAATAGTGCAGCTCAAATGCACAGGACGGGGATGCGTAGCAGCATCCCCGTCGCGATAGCTGCACTTTGCTATTGCGGTAAATACCATCCTTTCTTGGATTCTATGTCCAGCAGTAGATTCCAATGGCTGGTATGATGATCAGCCATAGGAAGTCCTCAGCTTAAAATAGGCCTCCCAAAGACATAGTGAATTTTGTCAATAATTGCCACGCTGGGCAAGCGTGTCGGTAATCGCAGAGTGCAGCTATCGCGACGGGGATGCTGCTGCCCATCCCTGTGCTATTAAGCAACACAATACCGGATGAAAATACCACTATCTGTACTCTGGTACAGAGAGAGGTACTATTCTACTCTGCCGGATAGTCTTAACAGCATAGAACCAGAGCTTATGATATGTTGTATGAATTATCCAACGGATCAGTACAGATCGATCGCACTCTAAGTTCAATACGGATTAATTCGGAATTAGTGTTTAATCTAGCCGCGCGCGCCGCTCAAAGAGCCAAGCGCCCTGCTTGTTTGATTTATTTATTATAATTTATTGTTACATTTATTTTTATTAATAATTCATTTATTAATTAACATGCTGAAGATTGTACTCGTGTTTGTGCTGGGTGAGTTTGTTGTTGGTTTTGTGGATTTGTTTGTTTTCGTTGGTGATTTTAATAAAAAATTGTCGATTGAAGAATTTATAATTTGTGCAAGTTACTTTTTTTTGGTTTTTCTGTAATAATATTATAAAGAGAATGCATTTTTTATTTTCGTTTTGTTTGTTTTGGTTCGGATTATGAGCTATTTCATTTCCAAAAGAAATTATTTTGTACCAAAAACAAATTATCAATAGTGATGTTTTTAAAAAAATAATCTAAGGAATAAAATTATATTATGTATCGTATCGTAATTGTATATTTTCAGTTGAAAAACAAACAAAAATTTTAAATTGAGCTCAGCATAAGATATAGTGGAGGAAAAATTACATTTTTCATAAATCAAAATTTTAATCTGCATGGGTTTATTTTTGGACTGGACATGAACGACTGAACACGTTTGTCCACTTGCTGAAATGGAAAATAATAAAGAAATCTATTCATCTAGAAACATTACGATTTTTTCAGTTAGTTCGAAGTTTGAACATGTAAAAATTAGATATAAGTAATTTTACAAATAACTTTTTTACCTCGACCGCACATTAACTGTAATTTTTTTTCCGGAATGTGTCCTTAATATTTTTTAAAATTTACGCGTTCACTACTTATAATAAAACTACTCTTTTAACGGCCTTAAAACGTGGTTGGACTAATACTGGTACTCTTGAGTGACGTAAGGTAAACGAAACGTCGAAAAGAAAATTTATATAAACCCCTGTATAAAACTACTCTTTTAACGGCTTCAGACCGTTATAAGAGAAGTTTTATTACGAACTAGTAGCGCCCAGCGTTAAATAAAAGAATTTTCATACTAACTTTGCACCCCCTTTAAGGAATCGTTTTAGAAAAAATATTTACGCGTGTTTAATGACTTTCGATGAGTTCCATTTGAATTACTTCAAAAACAGCAAGTTTCATACTAACTTTGGAAACCCCACTTCCTCCTTTATCGGGTGAATTTTTAAAAACCAACCATATATATGGAAGGAGAAGGCCGTCAGCTTCTCCTTCCATATATATAAATATATATAAAGATAGCTGACGGTAAAGGCACAGGGCGGGGATGGGCAGCAGCAAATTTTCTCCAAAGCTGCGCTCTGCGATTGCCAACACGCTTGCCCTGCGCGGCAATTATACACAAAATTTCCCCTCTCTTGGGGAGGCTTTCAATGCCTGGTGTGATGATGATGAAATGAAACTATGTGCTGCAATTGTGGAAACGCGTCATATAGCGGTGATGGTAAGCGATGACCATAACCTTCGGATACCGTCAACACCAACGATATCCAAAATACGCATTGCTCCCTCTTTGAAGTACTCCTGCTCTTGGAAAACCTCAGCAAAGAGGTAGTTGCATAGATTTAAAGCGCGTGCGAGAAGATTCCTCTGGAATCCCACTGCGTCTTTTTTTATTAGACCAGGTCGACAAACAAGCATGGAGACCGCCGGATAGCAATCGTCACCGCAGTCTATAGACGCTGGTTATATCACAGGGATATCACAAACGCGTCGCCAACCTTGTGATCTGAAGATATTGTTTTACATTACCTATTAATTTCACTGGGGTGGTCAATTTTTTTTTGTAAAAACAATATAGTTAATGTTGTGCAAAAGCTGTGCTCTGCGACTGCCAATACGCTTGTCCAGCACGGCAATTCTGGCCAAAATTACCCCTTGCCTCCCTAAGGCCTATATCCAGCAGTGGATTAGTGAGTTGAAGTGGCAGTAGGCAGGACATATGGCACGCAGAACCGATGGCGGATTGAGTCGTCAGGTTCTTGAATGGAGACCACGTACCGGCAAGCGCAGCGTCGGGCGTCCGCTCGCAAGATGGACAGACGATCTGATTAAAGCCGCAGGACCGCGCTGGACACAGGCCGCATACAACCGGTCCTATTGGAGATTTCTTGGGGAGGCCTATATCCTGCAGTGGACGTCTTATGGCTGATATGATGATGATGTCGAGCAGTGGACTTCCAATGGCTGTAATGATGATGTAGCTTGCTATCATTGAAAGAATTTTAAAATTGGTCAATCAGGAAAACGATCTTATCTATACAATATAAAAATAGTACAGATTTAACTTTTCTTTTTTACAGCTATCGCCACAGCAATCGGCCAACTGCCCCACGACTACTACCACAACCTGCATTTACCCCATGACCCCCCCCTCTACCCCGTCTTCGAGCACCCCCCACAGACAGAGTTCTCTTGCTATGGCCGAGAGAGAGGGTATTACGCGGATGTCGACTCAGGTTGTCAGGTAATCTATACTAATACCATATTTATATAATTGTATATAGTAAAATTGTATACCGTTTCTTGAAAACGGTTGCCGCAAGGTAGCCGAAACAATAAACAAAAAACATGACAAAGGTCGAGTTCATCGCTACCCAGGACAAATATTTATGTTATGATATTTGTGTTTGTTCTGTGTCTGGGTGTTAAACGTATGTTTTTAAGTAATGCATTGGTATTATTCTGTTGGGTGATGTCTGTAATATAAGTGCTTTATGCATTTTATTTCAGATACAGATCAATGTATGCGAAGTTGGGTGAATATAGTAGCCTGTTTATGAATGTATTGATTACAGGCCTACCATTTCTGCTGGCGCCAACGACTGGTGAACACAGATTTATGCGCAAACGGGACATTGTTCAACGAACAATTTCAGGTAAATATATTCGTATACCTGTATTCGAATCCGCTAAAATGCAAAAAAAATGCTGCGCTTTGCGATTGCCAACACGCTTGGCCAGCGCGGCAATTATGGGCATAAAACCTCACTTGGTGAGGCCTATGTCCAGCAGTGGACTTATAACGGTTGGTATGATAATGATGATGACTTATATATATATATAAGTCATACATCTATATATATATAAATAAATTTAAATTAAAAACTTTGATTTAAAAAAATATTAGAATGCGTTAAAAAAAACTTTTATTTAAAAAAAGAACTTATTAACATACATAACTTGATGTTAGGGTACCGGCAGAGTAGAATAGTATCTCCCTCTGTACCAGGTGTCGTAATAGACGACTAAGATAACAGAACCGACAGTTGGCGGTATATCCATCCGAGACAATGCAGCTCAAATGCACATGCGCTATGCGATTGCCAACACGCTTGCCCAACGCGGTAATTATGGGCATAAAACCTCCTTTCTTGGAGAGGTTTATTTCTTTAATGGCTAGTAGAATGATAATAATCTTACCTATAAAAAATATATTAATGTTTACTATAATATTAAATAATAAATATGTAAATGTTGATTATTTATAAAATAAAAACGTATTTACATTGGGAAGGAGTGTTAATAGACAAGCAATAAGATACATTTTTATCTATTGTATTGGCAACACTGTGTCAAAGTGTCGGAGTGACAGTCTATTTTTTTATTGCTACTGAGTGCTGTAGTATTGTTAATAAAACAACGTTTCTGATTATAAAATACAGTTTCATTTATTAAAATAACAGTAAACTTTAAGATATTGCTTTAATTTTATTCAAAAATAAATCTTTTGCTAACAATAAATGTATCGATACCAGTATAAAGTTTATCGTAGGTGACATATGTTATTTTATGTAAATAAACAATACTTATTAACTTTTGATTTTGTAGGTATGCGACCACTTTTACAATGTACGTTGCGGATCTCCATATGAAGACTTATGAGATTAAAACTAAATAAATTATTTAATATTATCCTTTATGATTTTTAATTTTTATATTCTTTTTTTCTGATTCTTATATATTCTCGTGTCTGGAGTACCTCAATTGATGGGTGGGGATGGGCAGCAGTAGCAAGTTTTGTTATTGAAAGACGGATCCCGTTTATATGTATACGACGGGCCCGATGGCGCAGATGGTAGTGATCCTGTCTTGTGCACCAGGGGTCGTGGGTTCGATTCCCACCCAGAGCAAATATTTATATGATGATATTTGTGTTTGCTCTGTGTATGGGTGTAAAATATATGTATTTAAGTAGTATATTTGTGATTCGTCTGTTGTCTGGCATTCGTAACACAAGTGCTTTAAGCGACTTACCACGGAGTCAGGTCAATGTATGAGATGTTGTGGGAATTTATTATTATATTATTATGTTTTGACGTGCCCGACGCCGCGTTCTGTTCCTATCATGCGCCAAGGACTGTGGGTTCGATTCCTGCCCAGTAGGTATATTTTTTTTTTTTGATGAGTATTGATGTCGGTTGGTGATTGAGAAAATATGTATTTATATTTGTGGTTTCTCTACTTCTTATGTCTGTAACACCAGTTCTTCAAGTGACTTATCTCCGATTCAGGTTAATGTATAAGATTTCTCGTAAATTATGTAAAGGGATATCTATTTTTTTTTATATATAATCTAGCCTATAAAGCCTAGCCAAGAATGTATATTAGTGGAAGTTGTTTCAAAATCGGTTCAATATTTTTCGAGTCTATTACAAACAAAAATATAAAACTTTTCTTCTCATAATAACGGAATGGTGCCAACGTGTTCCGAATAAAATATTAAATGTGTAAGTAAATAAAATGCAATATAAAATTTTTCATTTATTTATTTATGACATATAAAATATATAAAGTATCACAATAAGGAGTGTAATTATTTTTTTTATACTAAATCTAAACTGAGTATTCAAAAATTGTAAAGAAATATAAAAAATACGTCATCCTCTTTAGTATTAATTTTTTTTTTTCGGACGAACCTAGTGCTGGACTACTCAGACGTCAATTCCAGCGCCACCGAAAAAAGAGGGCGGGGCCTCTCATAGATAAGAGGACCGATGCCCGTAATAATCCTGCGTGCCCCGCGCCCGCAATGGCTCGCGAGATTTGAGCGGGACCGACGGCGAGACCGAGGGCGCCTCTAGAGGCTCGACCTAGGCTCGGTCGCCGTCGTTGGGGTTGAATTTACTATGAATGAATTAAATTAAAACAAAAGAGGACGGACAGATTGAGCCCGACAGCCCTAGGGCTGTCGGTTATCGCTCGTAGGGGCAGGGACTTCACGCGTTCGCCGGCGAACGCGGTGTACTGCTCTGTTATACGAGTGCATGTGGAGTGTCAGTGGTTGAGTTGTGCCAGTGAGAGGGCGAGAAAGGGCTGCGAGTTTCGCGGTTATTTTGTCGGGAGGGTCGTCTAAGACGTGACGCGGTCTACGAGATCGGACGTGCTTAGTATAAATAAACAAATTTCAAATGTATTACGAGCAATCGCATACGTTTATACTTTCAATTATTATCAATCGGTCGTATCGGATCGTTGAGAGAACTTTCGTAGTATATGGATACGACACGATTTCTCTTAACGATCCGATACGATTGTCTGATACCTTTATGGGTATATGGATATCCATTAAGTAAGAGGAGGGAGTCAGCAAAATATGATCATAAACAAGACATGCTATTCGCAGAATTTGGCCGCCAGAGGGCGCAGTGCGTCCCGGGTCAATGCTGAATTGCTAATTTTAAAAATGAGTTGCCTAATTAATCTTTTGAAATCGAGGTATCTAATATAGAATGTAATTATATCGAAAACATATTCGATAATTATACTCTATATATATTATACTTCACTATAATATAGCAAACCGTGGGGTATCGGCAAAATAAATAATACCTCCATTTATACCAGGTAGCAGTATATCCATCCGAGATAACGTAGCTCCAATGCAGTAGGGCAGAAATGGGCAGCGGCGATCCACTTTTACTCTTGAAAGTGGAACACAGCAATGCAATCATGCTATTTGGCGGTAGAAATAGTGAGGTACCAATTCAGAAGATCTTAGTATGAGGCTTACTTCAAGTGAAATAAGATAACGCAGTTTCGACCTAGAAGAATATGCTGACATTGTGTCTTAAGAATCATTCTAAGTATTTATTTGAATAAACAATGTTAACCATAAACAACGTTAACAATAAACAATGTTAACAATAACCAATGTTAACAATAAACAATGTTGACAATAACCAATGTTAACAATAAACGATGATACTCGACAACATAAATGATGAGCCAAAGTTAAAACTTCACTTTGACAGGAGATAATAAAATAAATGTACATAATAAAAATAACTACAGTGTGTTTACTTATTTTTAAAAATAAATGTATTATTATAAACTACACAAGAAAGAGTCAGTCACTTGATGACGTAATATCATATCGTTACATAAAGTTAGTGTCACATTTGACAAATTTGACGTCAAATTAAGCGCCATCTTGAAATGCGCTTCATTTCAAGATGGCGCTTGATTAGATGTAGGTATAGGTATGCCATTCTCGATTATAAACCAAATGTCTTAGAGTATAAAATCACTTTGTCAATCATAAGATAATGGGACGTATTTGCATTTCAATAAACAAAATGCCATTTGAAAGCCGTTAAACCTAAGTTTATATCTAGTTGTATTGTGGAATGTCGGCTCCGACATTTTATACGAATGCGTTCGGATACACTCGACGCCGTTTTTGTCGGCTCCGACAATTTGATACCAACATAACACATAAATACCTATATATAAATTAATAAAAAAACATAATATGAGAAAAATACATTCACTTCTTTAAAATTACTACTTATTACCTTTAAGTAAAAGTACATTTGCCCTGTACTCTCAACTTAAGTTTATTTTTTTTTAAATTGCTAAATTCGTTTTACTTACCAAATATAAAACTTGACATTTTTTTTTATTTTTATTTTAATTTAGCGTGCGATTACGGCTATTTACACTTATTTTGATGATGCAGCAGATCTTGAAGTAAAACAGTTTTAAAATAGATCACGAGATATACTGTACTTATTTCTTACTCTGTTGCTTTTACCCTGGGGGTAAATTTGTCTACACACTATAATGTGACAACGGATGTTACCACAGAGTAGCCGAGCAATGAGTTTGTTCCAAAAAAAAGAAATACTTGGCTGGAATTGCAAACACAGCAAGCACTAGAAATCCTATTCATTTTATTAAGCGTGAGTAAGACACAACTTAGGCACAGTAACCAATAGGTGGTTATCATCACATCAGTGATAAAAAGTCTAGATTTTTGCCCTTAATTGCCGCTGCGGCAGGCGTGATGATAATCACAGAGCGTAGTTTTGCGAAGATGCTGCAACCCATTCCTATCCTATAGTAATGAAGCTGCGCTGTTTCAATTTTTCAGTTAGATGTACCGCCATCTGTCGGTTCCGGTACCTTAGTCGTTTGATACGACGACGATGGCGGTACGGTCAGCTGAATTAGTAAACTTTAAATGTAACAGAGCATGAATGGGCATTACTACGCGTGTCTGACGCGGGAATTATGGGCAGAATTCCATTTTTTTGGTGAGGTCTATATCTATCAGTGATTTCATTAATTCTACAGAATAAAATTTGAGCCAATATTTATTAGCATATCTATATAGTTACAGGAAGTTGATAGTTAGCCAACGAATTAACTTCTTTATATGAGACAATGTTACCCCGGGGGTACATCTTAATCACATCAACTCTATCTGCTTCTGTGTATCTGAAGTTACAATTTTTTTTTAATTACACATCTATAACCGGACAACAAACAAAAAACAGAGAAAAACAGCGAGGAAACTGCTAGAAATAGCGTTGCCAGAACCAGGCACACTCTCATCCGTCTCTATGACATTGTCCTTCTTTATCCTCTCCATTTCATCCATGATTTTCTTCTCTTCTATAGCCAAGATGGCGGCTTCGTTTATGGTCTCCATCAACGCGTAGTTACTGTACTGGGGTTCAGGCAGGCGGAGATTTAGTCTGCCATTGGAAGTGGAGTAAGCTGCCCGTTTGTTAATATGGTTAGCTGTAAAATTCATAATATCGTGTAATATAAATATAATAATACATTTACACAACATCACATACATTAGTCTGACTGAATAAGTCGCTTACGGATATCAGGCAACAGAGGAATCAAATTGCACCCAGGCACAGAACAAATACAAATTTTCATCATTTATACAATTTGTCGTAGGTAGCGGTCAAGATAGGATCATCTAGAAGTCTACAAGAATAGACATCCTATAGTTAATGGATAGATAACTTACTGTCGGGAAGATTCAAAGTCTTCAGAGCCTCGTTCACCAGTGGATCGTCTACCAGTTTCTTGTATCTCTCAGAGAAGTCCACGTAGGCGTCCTCCTCGTGCATGCAGGCACCCTTGAAGTCATCAGTGTCTATGCTCCACACCATCAGACCTCCTAGACCATAGTCTATAGCTGTCCTACAAAATCAAATAAGGGCAAAGTGATAACGAGCTTAACGAACTTTAGCTTATTACATCTAGCCATTTGTTCTGAGGAATTACTATGTATCTTCTTCTCATTATCAGCTATTCTAGTAGTAGTACTTACTGAAGGGACAATGGATGGTCAACTTTATTTTTATTGAAAGAATATTTGTGACCCACAACGCGGGTTCAATCCTGATTCGAGACGATAAATTTTGGGTCACCAATGCCATTATATATTTAACTTCTACGACTGAAAGACGGTTGCGTGGATTACAGTGTTTTCCACGTTTCCATGTCGATCATATAATAAATTTACATTATATCTCATATATTCTCATGACTCGTAGATAGGTCGCTTAAAGCACTTGTGTTACGGACATCAGACAGCAGAGAAATCACAAATATGATTCTTAACCACATATATTTTACATCCAAAACAGAACAAACACAGATATCATTTAAATATATCTCCTGGGTGGGAATCGAAGTCATTTGGCGAACAAGAATCATTACCATCGGCACCATCAGGCCCGGGATAAGCACTTACTTGACTTTAATAGCGATGGAGCGAGCGTTGTCATAGGCTATGACTCGCTCCCCATCACGAAGGTAAGGGGTGGCGGATTGGTCATGCCAGTGATGAGTCCATTTCGAAGTCTTGTTTGAAACCTCCTTGCAGATCTGTTACAGACAAAATACACGGAAATGATAATAACTTGTAGCCGGTGGATGGTCGAAATTCGACCATGTTTAAAAAAAATAAGGTCGAACTTTTACATGCTCGTTTCATCACAATTGCAACACTATCACGTCGTCAAACTTACGAACTGAATTCAGGCTTGTTAGGCGCTAGAGTTATCACAAGGATATCAATAGCATCGCCAACATTGTGTCTTGAAGATATTATGTCACATTACCCAGTAATGAGGTAAACATCAGACAAACGACGTCTGTGTCACCTCACTCTCACCTATTTCTTGGTTGACAAACAAATATACAGTCCGTGTGATAGAAAATAACTCCTCAGCCTATAGACACTTGAAATATCACAAGGACATCAACGAGTTGTCAGCCTTGTGACTTGACGATATTATGTCACATTACCAAGTTGTTTTACTGCCTTTCTCACCCTTCAAACCGAAACAATGCAATGAAAAGAGTGATGTATCACTGCCGACGAAATTTCTGTGAGTAGACCTCATCTTCTCAGGTCAGTAACATTTAAAGCTGCCGAGGAATAATACACACCTCATTGTATCCCATGAAGCCAGCTTCCCTTGTATAAGGTCCTTTGAACCCGGCCGCTTGAACCTTGGTCCTTCCGTATTCAATGTCCCTTGCAGAAGCGTCTTTCAGCAAGAACGTCCGTCCATACGCCGGTAAGCCGAGAACCAGTTTGTATGGGCTCACGCCTTGGCTAAGCATGTATTTGATAGTGTACTCCTGTGGATTTAACGGTCTTAATATTATACTATTTCCATTGCTTACCGCCATCTTTTGAGTATTATCAGGAACTATATAAGCATGCTTTTGTGCTTACATAGTTCTTAATTATACTCAATAGATGGCGGTGGACATACACGATGCAAAAAAAGGTTTTTGGTTTGTAGTTTTGCTAGCTTTCCGTCTCCGAATTTGTCTTGGAAGTATTCACATATATCTCATCCCTAAAGAACTTTTGTTATTCCGAGATAAAGTCTATGTTGCCCTCAGACAACTAATTTAAGCCAAAATCGAGCAGATTCCTTATGCGATAAAAAATGCCAGTATTATAGGATAAATAGTACAATATTCTTTATGCCAAATATCATCCAGATCTGTTTTTCTTTTTGTATAAATATTCACAAAAAATCTCATACATTGACCCGATTCCATGATATTAAATAAAACGTATTCTTAACACCCAGACACAGAACAAACAGAAAAATCATCATATAAATATTTATCCTGAATTATCGAACCCACGACCCCTAGCGCATAAAAAAGGATCACTACCATCTGCGCCATTGGGCCTGTTAAGCCGTTCCAGGGTGAAAGAGTCCCAAATATACAT
This sequence comes from Heortia vitessoides, assembly GCA_020976665.1. Taxonomy (NCBI): domain Eukaryota; kingdom Metazoa; phylum Arthropoda; class Insecta; order Lepidoptera; family Crambidae; genus Heortia; species Heortia vitessoides. Next base: position 3,212,966 of record JACJUM010003212.1, on the reverse strand, counting down.
CCAAACATCCAGACAGCCGCATAAACTTAAGTATTCTTCATATACTTGAATGATGTCAGGCATTTCATGCAAATTTAGTTTCTTTCGTCATAAAAAAAAAGAACTATAATCCCTTCATCATTTCCAGCCATTGAAAGTCCACTACTGTACATGGGCCACCCCAAGAAAGCGGAAATGTTGCTCTAAATTGCCAGGCTGGGCAAGCGTATTGGCAATCGTCCCCGTCCTTGGTATTTGAGCTTCACTGTTTCGGTTGGATATACCACCATATGTCGGTCTGTAACTTAGTCGACTCTTAGGGAAGGTACTATTCTACTCTGCCGGTACCTCGCAGCACATATCACTTACCACGCTCAAAACATCTTCATCACTACCTCCTCTCAACGGAGCATTGGCTCCAACGGTACCGTCCCAAGTTCCGTGGTAGTCGTAACACATCATATGGATGAGAGTCAAATATCGGCTGAGCTTGGCCAGGTCGTATGCAGCGTCCATGGTGTCTTTGCCAGCACCTAAAGCCGCTGTAAGGATATAACCTCTAGGCTTGAACGCATCGCTCAGCTCCTGAAAATGAAAGGAATATTTATCGCTATCATTATCATACCAGCCATTAAAAGTCCACTGCTGAATATAGGCCTTCCCAAAAGGGGGAGGATGTTGCCCATAATTGCCGCTCTGGGCATGCGTATTAGCAATCGCAGAGCGCAGCTTTCTCGACGGGAATGCTGCTGCCCATTCCCACGTTGTGCATTTGAGCTGCACTATTTTGAATTAATATATCGACTTTTGTCGGATCTGGTACTTAAGTCGCCTACGTGTTGTTCGTACAGGGGGAGATACTGTTCTACTCTGCCAGTACGTCACGGCTAAATGTCCATATAGGCCTACCCAATTACGGCGAAATATCCTCTAATTGCTACGCTGGACAAGCGTGTTGGCAATCGGGGACGGGAATGCTGCTGCCCACTCCGGCCCTGTTGCATTTGAGCTATGCATCGAATGGATATACCGCACCTGTCAGTTTTGGTACCTCAGTTGCCTCTTACGACACCTAGTACAAGAGGAGGTACTATAACTTGAAGTTACCTTACGACAGGCAACAAATTGTAAGGCCAGATCTAATTAAGTTTTGACCTATTTCGGAAGATTATTACCCAAACCAAACTAACATAGAATAGCTTTGCGAAGAGGTATTGCTGCCAATGCCTGTCTAGTTGCATTGGGGCCGTTCCTGGTGGATACACGTAGCTTCACGGTGTAAAATCTGCTGCCCATCCCTGACCTCTTGCATTATCGATAATGTCGATTCTGGTACCTCAATCGCTTGTAACCTGGTACAAGGGAGGTACTATTCTACCCAGTACCTCCGGCTTAATAATATATTTTAGATTGAATAACTTCTGCTGTTATATTGAATTGCACTAACCCTGACAAGAGCTACGTAGTTCGCTTTGTCTTCTGGTCTTCCGTCTCTCCTGGCTGGATACTCCCAATCCAAGTCCAAACCATCAAATTTGTATTGACTGAAATAAATATGTTTCATTGATCGAACATTTAGGAAAATTTAGACCACAGACAGAATGCTACAGAACGCATTTTTGCTTGTCGGCCAATGTAGGTGGAGATACGAACCCTTTTTTCCCATGAAGTTTTTATTCTTTTTTATTACACCAAGTCGTCAAACAAGCATACGGGCCGTAGGATAGTAAGCGTTACTATAGCCTATAGATATATAGCTTGCAATATCACAAGCATATTACTAGCGTTGGACATAAGCTTCATACAACTGGTTATATTGGAGATCACTTTGGGAGTATAGACTGTCAAGTTGCAGTATAGCAAATTCAACTACAAGGAGGACAAAAGATTTAATTAAAGCTGCCAGCTGCATGCAATAAATCCTTTTAACTTACTCCAAAAACGCCATAACACTCTTTATGAACTTCTGCCTATTCTCTTCAGTGGCCGCCATCTTGGAATATTTCAGGGAGCCCTCGTTCCACCCGCCGATCGCGATGGTCACCTTCAGATGTGGATAGCGGTTCTTAAGGCCCACCAGCCTCTTGTAGCCTGCTTTCCCGTAATCCACCTCTAAGTCTTGCCATGCGTCTAAAATTACAATAGGAATTTATATTATATTAATTGAAATTACATAAGGTAAACTTTAAGCAATGCTCGTTTGCATTGGTACCTCAATCTTATCTTTTTTTTACCGCCAAATATAAGTTCACATTTCTGTGTTGCGGTTTGAAGGCCGAGAGAGTCAGTGAAATTACTAAATGCGACATAACATCTTCAAGTAACAAGGTTGGAAACGCGCTAGTGATTTCTTTGTGTAATTGCAAGCGTCTATAGGCCGCAATAACGCTTGCTATCACGCGGACCGTATGCTTGTATGTCGACCTGATACAATAAAATAACATATATATAGTTTCTCCGCCTGTACCAGTACCTCTCACTGTGCCAGATGTCGTAAAAACAAATGAGGTACTAAAGCCAGACAAATGGTTATATTAACAATGCCATAGTCCGCGATTCATCTTCGTTATTATTAATTACAGCCATTGGAAGTTCTCTGGTGGACATAGGCCTCCCTAAGAAAAGTGAAATTGTGCCCATAATTGCCGCGCTGGGCAAGCCTCCTAAGAGGCGATTAAGGCACCAGAACCAACAGATGGCAGTATATCCATCCGAACAGTGCAACCCAAATGCACAGGGCGGGGATGGGCAGCAGCATCCCTGTCGTGAAAGCTGCGCTCTACGATTGCCAACACGCTTGCCCATCGCGGCAATTATGTGCTACAACTTCCTTTTTTGGGAAGGTATATGTCCAGCAGTGGACTTCTGGTGGCTGGTATGATGATGATGATGATGAAATCTAATTGCGAAACTGCTGTTTTAATTAACTTTTTTTTATATGTGAAATTGCCGAACGTGTAATGTAACATAAGAGAAGAGTCTGCATTTAGTCTCGTCTTCGATCGATCCTCAACGCACATCGGCCCCTAATCATAAGCATCTATATAATGAGTATCACAAAGTAAACTCACCTAGACTCTTGATCGACATCTTCTCTTCGTCTAAACCAGCGAAAGAATAGACCAGATGTGTGCAAAGCGATGGCTCCAAGTCTTCCAGCACGAACTTGCCGTCTTCAGGCCTGTAAGCTGCCCAAGATGCCACGTAGCATACTACAGCTCTATCGTGCATTGGTCCTGTTAACATTGAAAGTAAAGCAATATGAACACAGATGTTAATTGAAGCCGATAATAGATGGCGCTAACTGCACTATGTAAAACACAATTGTACTAAAACTAGCGGATATTGGCGACCTCGTTCTCATACTTTGAATATAATAATAATAATAATAATAATATACTCTTTATTGTACACCAATGAAAACAACACAAGAACATCACAAAAACATGGAATAGTAGGCACAAAAGGCGGCCTTATCGGTAAATGCAATTTCTTACAGGCAACCTTTGGGTAGAAATAATGTTATACCCCAAGAGCTGACAGGCATTTTTGAGTACATCCTTGAGGCACATTGAAAATATTATTGTTGATTAGTTGCGAATGTGTGGATGATGAAATGGCCGACCTGGCTGGGAGGTTGCGGGGCGTTAATGAGGTATGAATTTTTTAATTCGCAATTTTTCCCATGCAGAAAATGTTCTTGAGGCACTTTGAATCTTACAGCATTTTAAAGTCTGATGTTTAATCAAACGATATATCATAATGCCAGGCGATTTGGTTGGGATTTAAATTGTGACAGGCGATTTAAAGTTATATTTTTTTATGCGCAAAAAATGTACTCGAGGCAAGCTGGGATCTATACACAATATTTGTTGTGTTGATAAGATGCCATATATCAAATGACAGGCCGTTCTGGTGGTTATTTAATCTTGCCAGGTGATATCATTTTATTATTATTTATTTAATACTCCTTCACCATTCTCTTAAAAATAGAAAGAGAACGAGCAGATCTCACTTTAAGGGGGAGGAATATCCCATATATAGCAAACTAGCTGTCCCGGCAAACGTTGTTCTGCCTGCAATTACTAAAATGTGAAGTAGAAAACCAGCAGAGAGCCGTGAGGTACCGGCAAAACTGTACCAGGTGTCGTAAGAGGCGACTAATATCCTCCCCAAGGCCTCCCCAAGAAAGGGGGAATATTGCCCATGGCAATCGAAGAGCGCAGATTTCGCGATGCTTCTACCCATCTCCGCCCTGTGCAATTGAGCTGTAATGTTTTGGTTGGATATACCGCCATCTGTCGGTTCTGGTACCTTAGTCGCCTCTTACGACACCTGGTTCAGGGAAAGAAACTATTCTTCTATGCCGGTACCTCACAGCAGCTTTTTTTTCTTAGTTTAGTTTAAGATATACAGTAAAACCCGCTTAAAACGATTTTTCAAGGACCCAACCAAAAACGCGTCTTAAACGAGAAAGCGTAAAACATATTATTATGTATTTCGTTTTAATTTTGGTACGTTGGGTAAGAATTAAAATTAAATATTAAATATTTATGAATTGTGTATAATTATATTATATAAAATAATCACTTATTTTGGTTTGACTGAAACATTTTGATGCATTAGCAATTAAAAGATTTTCAACATCATTTAACTTTAGCTGTGCGTCTTCCCTTTGATCCAAAGAAGCTACAAAACGACTTCATCATCAACAGCTGATAATGCCTGGACGTCAATTATTCCAGCTGTGATCGGGCGTAAAAACAGTATGATAAATGGTATCAGGCGTTAAGAAATATATGAAAATATGTCTTAAATTGTAGGGACTGGCGTAAAGTGGCGTATTATCCGAGAAATCGTATTAAGCGTGATCGTCTTTACGGATTCTACTGTATACATTTTAAATATCATATAATATTTCCATTTTCAAGGTCGAATTGGTCATTTGGAATTGGCTTACCACATTGCGATCGTCACAATTTACAAATGACTGTAATTATAACATTAGTCATTTGATAAAGCTGATAATTATGTTTCTACCACAAATAAATATGAGCAAATAGATCGAAACAGTCTTCTAGAAAATTCACTGTTGGATCTGCAGAGAGATCTTCATCAGGACCGGCTGTGCTGCGTCTAGCGCGATCCTGAGGTTCTAAGCTGATCGTCTGTCCACCTTATCGTTGACGTCCTACTTTGCATTTGCATGGAGTAATGAATGGACACGAGCCATTTTCAGCCCAGCTGCTGTCAAGAACATTAATTAAATAACTATAGAAAAAAACAAATAATTTTTTACATACTTAGTATATAATTTAAGGGTATTTTAATGATGTGATAATTAAAACCATCAAAACTAATAATTCAGCATGACTAAGTTACATTGATAATATTGAAGGAATTACCATAGATAAAATACATTTATATTGTAAACAATTCACATTAAATCTTCTTATTATATTGCAAATACAGAGCAAAATATATTGACATATTTAATTAATGAGTTTTAAAATTAATATGAAATACCAGTTGTCCCGACAAAGGTTGTTCTGCCAATTAAATTATAAAGAAGTACTAAAATAACTATAAAAAATAGGGGTTTGTGACTGAAGGGTGAAAGTTTAGCCTTGTATTTATGTATGCTCAATTATAAAAAATATAAACAATATATAATGTTAAAAAAAAATCAAATATGGGGTGGGCTAACTCTTAATATTTAGCGGATAAAAAACACAGTCATGTTGACCGATTCTCCACCCTAGCTAAGATTCACGGAAAAACGGTATGGTATAGCCGTTTCAGAGGAGTTCAGTTACGTACACCGTGACACGAGAATATTATATATTACATTATATATAAACAAAAATCTATTTTTATATTTTGAAAGTAGAATAAATCATATTTAAGCTAATAATGATGATAAAGTATCACTGTATTGACAGCAATATTACATGATATAACCTAAAATTCTTAACTTGTTTTTTTTATATTTGTGTATACCCATGAACAATATTGATTTCGATTTGTTAATTATAAAAGGGATATAGAGCTAGTTTTAAAAACTTAATTTGATCACTGTCCTTGAACTTCGTTTGGTAAGCCGTGCAAAGTATAGAGAGTGGCCCATGTCCTATATTCACCTGTAATAGTCGGCTGAGGTATCAGCACCAATAGATGGCGGTATATCAGGGTAGTTAAGGAAGATAGGTTGGGTACGGGCAGTAGCATTCCCTTCGCGAGCACCACGCCAGCCCAGGGCGGCAATTGTAGGCAGGATTCCGCCTGGAGGGGACTGTCTGACAGTGGAAGTTCTATTATAATGATAGCTTTTGATTTAGTCAGTTGCAGCAACTAAAAATATACCTATTTTCCCCATAAGATCTCATACGTATGCCTGACTTCTAGACATAATGTCTTCACACAGCATCTACTTTGACATGACTCGATAAGGAGGTTGAAGACCTTATATTGCTCACTATACCGAATTACATGTATAATATTTTATACATATTTAACACCCAAACACAGAACAAACACAAATATTTGTCACATAAATATGTCTTCAGTTGGATTCGAATCGAAACCTCTGGCGCACGAGATAGTATCGCTACTATCTGCGCCATCGGATCTATCGAATCCTACACTTCAAACATGAAGCCACGGCAAAAACTAGTTTCAACTTTTCATTTTATCTCAAGTGTTATCTGAAATCCGCATAAAGAGTAATTCTTTCATTCCACTGCTGGAAATAAGCCTCTCCCTCCCTCCTCCCTCCCTCCAAAAAAGAAGGGACTTTGACCATTATTGCCGCGCTGGGCAAGCGTGTTGGAAATCGCAGAGCGAAGCTTTCGCGACGGGGATGCAGTTTCCCAATCCGGTCCTGTGGATTTGAGCTGCACTGTTTCAGAAGTATATACCGCTATCAGTAGGTATTGGTACCTTAGTCGCCTCTTACACTTGGTGCAGTAGGAGGTACTATTCTACTTTGCCGGTACCTCACGACAATAATCCTTTACTTAATACATACTTCATACTTGTGATTTTGTACTCGATGAGGATCGAATCTATTACCTCTGGCTCTAAAGCCATGCGCCATCGAATCCATCAACTCCTATACTTCAAACATGAAGCTACAATCAAAACTGGTATCAAGTATCCATTTTCTTTCTACTGTTATTTCTCGTAACCACTTCTTGCTAATTTCGCCATGCTGTCGTATCTATCTTAAACCATCAGAAATACAGTTACACGCTCTATCCCTTATTCTGTAAGCGTTAAGATTCAATATTGTGTGACGTGCTATTTTTTACGGTTGGCGACATTTTCGAGTCGAGTGCTTTTGTTTCATGCGTTTTTGGGTTAGTTTCGTTTGGACAATTACAACGAGTATTGTTTAAAACTAAGCTGTTTGTGATTCAGGCAATTTAACTTTGACATATATTTAGGGCACAGTGATAGTTTTCTTTTTTGTTAGACCAGTTTGACAAACAAACGTACTGACCGTTGGATAGTATCCGATACCCGAAAGCCACTTGTAATGTTGCAAGGATATCACTAGCGTGAAGTACTGGCAGAATGGAATAGAACCTTCTTCTGTGCCGGGTATTGTAAGAGGCGACTGAGGTATCGGAACGGATAGATGGCATTATAATTATGTGGCGTTAAGATCGATTAGATCGCGATCGCGTTAAGAAGATAAAGCAGTAGCACACACGTCGCGAAAGCTGCTCACTGCGATTGCCAATACGCTTGCCTAACTCGGCAAGCAGCACGGAAGTCACCTGGCTGACAACGCGCCAATGATATCCTTGCGATATTACGGGCGTCTATAGGCTGTTTTTCTTTTTTTCGGACGAACCTAGTGCTGGACGACTCAGACGTCAATTCCAGCGCCACCGAAAAAAGAGGGCGGGGCCTCTCATGGATGAGAGGTCCGATGCCCGTATTCATCCTGCGTGCCCCGCGGCCACAATGGCTCGCGAGATTTGAGCGGGACCGACGGTGCGTCTGAGGGCACCTCTAGAGGCTCGACCTAGGCTCGGCCGCCGTCGTTGGGGTTGAATTTACTATGAATTGTAGCAAAAGAGGACGGAAAGATTGAGCCCGACAGCCCTGGGGCTGTCGGTTATCGCTCAGGGGCAGGGACTTCACGCGTTCGCCGGCGAACGCGGTGTACTGCTCTGTTGTACGAGTGCATGTGGAGTGTAAGTGATTGTGCTGTGCCAGTAAGAGGGCGAGGAAGGGCTGCGATTTTCGCGGTTATATCATCGGGAGGGTCATCTAAGACGTGACGCGGTCTACGGTATCGGGCGTGGAGTAGGCTGTGTGACAGGTAGAATGTAAGAACAACGTATCCTAGTTGGTCGACTAAGTAGCATAACAAAAAAAAATATAGGGGATCGAAAATTAGCCCGAATTACTTCGATAAATGAATAGTACATTTGTGCTGTCTTTTTTGCTCGACTTGGCGGAAAGAAAAACACTTTTGAAGTAAAAAATCTAAGCGAACAAACAGCGGAATTTATATGTGTGATGATTAGGAGATAAATTCAGAAAAAAATAATAAATCACACATAACTCGGGTGGTCCCGATGGCGCCGATAGTAGTGGTCCTATCTTGTGCGCCAAGGGTCGTGGGTTCGATTTCCACACAGAGCAAATATTTATAAAATGATATTAGTGTTTGTTCATGCCAGGGTGTTATATATATATGCATTTAAGTAGTATATTTGTGATTCGCTTGTGTTACGGACATCAGACAACAGAGTAATTAAAAATATAATACTTAAATACACATTTAACTCTCGTACAGAACAACCACAAATAAATATTAATATATATATAAAATAAATATAAAAGACATAACAAACTTATACATATATAATAGTTTGTCAGTCACAAACTTTAATATATGTGTATATATATATATATACACATATATACATATATATACACAAGGCGCATAAGATAGGGTCGCTACCATCTGCGCCATGGTCTTACACATTTATGGTTTTCCGTAAATTGGTTTTCCCAAGGTCAGGATGTCAGTGACACGGAAATGATTCATATAATGAGAGGAATAAAGTCGTAAGTTCTTTGCCAATGATTCAACATAAAATAAAACATAGGAAGTAAGTCTGAAACAGTACGATTAATTCTTTCATACACATTCATAGAGGGCACATTTCTAGTAATAATCAATAGTTATATATTTACATAACAGCCATTGGTAGTCTCTCCCTTTCTTGGGCAGGGCCTCCCCAAGAAAGGGGGAATTGTGACCATAATTGCAGCGTGCACGACGGGGACACTGCCGCCCATCTCTATCCAGTGTATTTGAGCTACACTTAATTACATTTATTTTATTATTATATTGTTTACATTGAAAGCGAATTTTGAGTTAAATAATACCAAACACAATAAAATATTTACTCTTTACAATATTACTATTGGCAGAGCAGAATAGTACCTCCCTCGGGGTACCAGGTGTTGTAAGAGGCGACTAAGGTATCGGAACGGATAGATGGCGGTATATCCACACGAAACAGTGCACAGGACGAGGGTGCGCAGCAGCATCCACGTCGCGAAAGCGACACTCTGCGATTGCCAACACGCTTACCCCGCGCGGCAATTATGGGCAGAATTCCCCTTTTCTTGGGGAGGACTATGTTTAGCAGTGGACATTTAATGGTTGGTATGATAATAGTAAATTATTATAAATGTCTTTAATTTCAACAGAATGTCAAATATAACAATAAATATATATTTACCATTAGTCACAATCTGTTTATTATTTATTGCTTAATTTATTATATATGTTGTATTATTTAAATATAAGTTGATGATTAATAATGATGGTCGAATTAATAATAATTTCGACCACTGTGTGACTAATCTTTGTTTGTTAATTCGTAAATGAAGCAAACACTTCGAACACACAATACATCATACATACACCTGACTCCGAGATAAGTCGCTCAAATCACTTGTGTTATGGACATTACGCAACAGAGGAATCAGAAATACTTAAATATACATTTTAACACCCAGACACAGGACAAACACACATATATATATATACTAGCGCGTAAGGTTGGCAACCTTGCGACTTAAGATGTTATGTCACATTACCCATTAATTTCACTGCTTTTAAGCGTGACTCTTAAAACTGGAAGATAGCAAACTAGAATACTGCAATTCGGCGGTAGGAATAGGTGACTGTAAGTTTCCAATGCAAACGACCTTTTATAAGAGATTTAGTATATAATAGACCTTAAGTATATAATATAATTATAGAAATCATTTAGGGAAGTTTAGATACAGCTCTAGTTTATTTTTATACTAGCTCTGCCCGCGACTTCGTCCGCGTGGAATAGTTTTTTTTGGGTACCATACTTATTTACTTCAACTTATATAAACTTTCAATGTCATGTTTATTTATATTGAATCAATGGCCTGAAAAATAAGTTTCAAGTTTCTAGCTCTAAAAATAGCGATACATCCATACAACTTTATATCCCCCCTTTTGACCCCTTACAACCCTTATTTCGAATTAAAAAATAGCCTATGTCCTTTCTCTAACACTAAAGATTGTCTATGCCAAATTTCATCGAAACCGGTTGAGAGGTTTAAACGGGAAAGCGTAACAGACAGACAGACAGACAGAGTTACTTTCGCATTTATAATATCAGTAGGGATTTATATCATATGTATTTATTGCGTTTATTCATACAAATATGTATGTAACGTATATTAATGTATTTATTTGTTTTTCTGTTTCGTGTAATTGTTGACCGGGAGCTAATGCCAACTGATATTAAGTCCACCATTTGTACATTTTGTAATATTTTGTGCAATAAAGTTCAATAAATAAGTAAATAAATATGGTCTTATGAATATTTGTCATTTTGAACATGACTCCTGGTGCATAAGATGGGATCACTACCATCTGCACCATCAGGCTTCTCAATGTGAAGGTGAATTAATCTTTTTTTTTTGCAAAATCTACTAGGATTACAATAAATAAAATTGAAAATAAACACAAAACTGTTGGAATGACATACAACTTTAAAGGAAGTAAACATTAAGTGTATTTTTATTCCCTTTGATCTAATGGACAATAAAGAAAAGCTCTAACTTTAAAAAATAAAGTGCGGTTTTATGTTGGAGTAGAAATAAAATTTGCAAAGGTGCCACTAGAAATAAAAATAATAGAAGACGTAGTAACTTGATGTTTCGAAAGCAAAATTTTAAATCAACATAACGATAAAGTGTTGGTGGTCTAAAGGGCACACTGTTTGGGTCTAGTAGGTGCAGTTGCAGTATGTCTAATCTTGATAGACTTTCGAAACCCCAACCGAAGTCAGAAAAGAGGTCTAATAGGCGCAACTATTTACGAGTATATAAAAGAAGCTGACTGACTGACCGACATATCCCTTGAACTTTTGCACAGGTGCACCTTTTATAACATAGAGGAGCTCTAAAAAAGGATTTATGAAAATTCCCTCCCTAAGGGGGTAAAACGGAGATTCAACCTTATTATGAAGCTTTGGTTTCGAAGTTAATCGAATAAATAATAAATTATTACATTTTAATTTAGGTTTTCATTAAAATATATGAAACACATGTAAATTATTTCTTTCGAAACTTGGTCATTTAAGGTTTCTAAATAGAAGAGAACTTAGCATGAAAGTTCTCTGAATTTCAACGTTATTTATTAAAATGTTATATATAAAAAGAGCTGACTGACTGAAGAAAAGTAAATGTCAAGGAAATGTTGAAAAAGTCTTTACAAAATTTAATTAATTATGGTCGAGTTTTGACCACCGAGCGACCATTTGTATAAATAAATTTCGTTAACAAATCATGATAATCGTTAAAATTTGCATTGATCTGTATAAATAAATTTTATTTGATTAAATTAATTAAAGAGACTGTGACGTACCTACAACCCAAGGTTACATATATAGTTTTAATAATGTTTTATGTATCCAGTACGTCATGGAATGTACCGGCAGAATAAAATAGTACCTCCTATACCAAATATCGTAAGGCGCCAGAAGGCATAAGGTACCAGAACCCACAGATGGCAGTATATTCACGCGAAACACCACGCCTGTCCGTCCAGGATGGCGATTATAGCTGAAATACCCTCCTTTTTAAGGACGCCTGTGTCCAGCAGTGTACCTTTTCGACGTTCACCTGCTATGATGTGTATTATGAATAAATATGTCTGTTTTACTTGCAGTTTCCTTTCTGCTGGATCAAGTTATAAACCTGCAGTAAACTTAGTTTTAAGTCCCACCTGACGCCGGCTAGTTTAAGGCCTAATTAAATGAACTATGTGTTGGATGATGATCCCTAGGGTCATCAGGGTCGTCGGTTATAAATATGATATTGAATATTTCTTTCTAGGAAGTACTAAGAATAAACGAGATGTCTGATAGGACTAATGAGAGTAATGCGTTATGCCAAGTAAGGGGAGATCCCTACTCTACTTTACCCGATGGTATACTTTAATATTTTACTTTACGTGATGTATGTATGGAAATATTAATAATATGTTTTTATTGACGATTGAAAAGTGCCTGTAATAGGCCTATTTCAATATACTTTGAGTTTGAATATTGATATATATATCAATCAATATTCGGTCACCCATCCTACTAAGCATTGTGACGGTTGCTTATCTTTGACAGACTCGAGGAATAAAGATTAGTATTTTAAAACTGTTGAATGTCAAGAAATATATTGCCAAATTTTTCTTGAGTTTGTGCTAAAAATAAAATTGATCCAATGTTTCGGCATCCACATTTGAATTCTCAGAAACAAGTTATAAAAACGCCCTTGAACACATCTCCGAGCCCGATGGCGCATTCAATAGTGTTCCTATCTTGTGCACCAAGGGTTGTGGGTTCAATCTTCGTCCAGGACAAACATTTATAATCATCATCAAAGTCCGCTGTTGGAGACCTCCCAAATTGTGAAGGGGATTTTCGCCCATAATTGACGCGCTGAGCAGGCGTAGCGGCAATTGCCGGTATCCCAATCATTCATCATTTTCAAGATGAAATTTTTTATTTTTTTCTGTTTCTGCGGTCCATAACACAAGTGCTTTAAGCGTCTAATGTCGCAGTCTGGATCCTAAATTCATTCTACATCTCATACATTGAGATCTCATACATCTAGCACTGAGATAAGCTTAATTCAAATGTGTTACGGACAGCAGACAGTAGAAGTATCAGATTGTTTTTTAAATCGGCCATTTAGATTTTACTCCTGGACACAGGCCTCCCCAGAAAGGGGGAATTTTGCCCCTAATTGCCGCGCTGGGCAAGCGTGTTGGCAATCGCAGAGCGCAGCTTTCGTGACGGGGATGCTGCTGCCTATCCTCGTACTATTTTAGATGGATATACCGCTTTCTGTCGGTTCTGGTACCTTAGTCGCCTCTAACGACACCTGGTATAGGGGTGGTACTATTTTACTCTGCCGGTACCTCACGGCACTATCGCAAATTCTTAAATATGTATTTAACACACAGACCAAGAATATTTGTCCTGGGTAGTGATCGAATCCATTTTTTGTTGCATTTTAAATCAGAATTTGTCTCTGCTTCGCAAATATATAGATATCATCGGTCAAAAAATCAATTGGCGTCAGTAATATATGGGCAAACATGTATGTATTTATTTATTTCTGACTTTTGTTAATAGTTTCAAGTAAAAGAGGATTCAATATCAATAATGTTAAAAATAGCTTTTCAAAAAGTTATATCGAATTAATTGTTTTTATTTTATTTTTCGTTCTTCCTGTAAACCATCTCAATGTCTCTTTCGACAATTGAATTTCTGATCATCAATTATGTTTGTAACTCTTTCACACCGAAAAGGCTTAACAGATCTGGATGTATTTTGACATATGTATTATAGATAGTCTGGAGTAACACATAGGCTGGCTCAAAATCATGATACCGTTGGATAATTCGCGCATTCGTATAATAATAAATTTGAGCTTTCGCGACGAGGATACTGCTGCCCATCCCCGCCTTGTACATCTGATCTATCGATTCTGGTACCTTAGTCGCCTCTTACAACACCTGGTATAGAGGGAGGTACTATTCTACTCTGTCGGTACCTCACGGCTATTTTGTATATAAACTGCAAATTAATTAAATTCATAAAAATAACCATTGCACAAACTGATATTTAAATGGCACATTGATATGTTTAATTGAGGTAAACATTAATTGTCTTTTAAATGACAAACTAATGATGAAAAAGTTTTTACAAGATTAAATAAATTATGGTCAAAGTTCGACCACCAGGCGACCACTAGTATATGTAATCCTTCTTATCCATTCACTTTTATATAGCAATCAAATAAAATTTAATGAATTTTGGTTCGACCACCGACCACTATTACATGTAAAAATATTGAGTCACCTTATATATAGCAATAAAATCAAATTAATGAATTATGGTCGAGGTTCGACCACCGGACGTCCACGATTCCTTTTTCTATAGCATTGAAATCCATAGTAGTCTAAGATTTAATCAAACAAACAGATAAAGACAAGAGAATCTGTCTGTTCGCAATAGCTGAAAGGATCTTGATGAAAATTGGCAAGTGGATAGCTTGAACCCTATAAGAGTATTCTACTTGTTATTTCAGTAATGCTCTTCCGGGACGCGATATATCGTTAAGTTGGGGGCAAATTCACGGCGGAAAGCTAGTTTTGAAGATAAGGATGAAAACAAAGGAGGAAATATGAGTAAGAGCCAATGACCTTAGCGATACCTTAGAATCGGAAGGTTGGATGTGTGACGTGACTTTTTTACATTAACACAATGTTGCCAAAAGTTGCCCGAAATGTACGGTACTTAAGCTTTTTAATCTGTCTGTCTGTCTATTCAAGGAAAACTGTGAAACGGCTGTGCCGATTTTTACGGCAGATTTCGCTGGCAGATACCTGATGTGATACGAAGTCACTTAGGCTACTTTAGGTCGGAATACTTTATAAAATTAAAAATCTATCTCGTGTCTAGGTATTAGCAAAAAATACTAGCTCAAGGTATCAGGACTTAGATACCTGTATCTGAGACTGGAATTTTTTTAATGAAAGTATAGGTCCTGTCAAATAGCCTCGAAAAAGAAGTTATTAATAACGTATAAAAATATAATATTATCTCTATATTTTTAGTAGATATTTCTAAGTGCAATAGAAAATAGAAAACCGCGAATTAAAAAGCGTGAAGGTATTCACCTCTATCCGATAGTCGCATTGATTGGCTTTCTAAACGCATCTATTATTATTTGTTTTATACTTAACACTTTTTGCTGTGAACGACACACGGCGCATTGTTGTTTTCAAGAAAAAAAACCTTTCACTCACCTCCCAAGGTTTGCCCATTTAAAACCGCTGCCATGGCACCAACAATAAAGAGAAACAAACTCTTCCCTCCCGCCATTTTGGTATCACGTTAATACAGAATAAAAACTCTTTTGAACTGTCACAAAATTCGAACTCCTTTAGATGAAAATAAAAAAAAATTATATCGAATCCCGTAAAAGAAACTTTTTTAAAGTTCGAATTAAGAACGCGTCGTCGCACGACCGCGACTTTGCCGACTGTGCGTTTGACATTTACTGCACGTTTCACTGGCTAGGCACTCACTTTCCCGTTTATACAATTATCCGCCTTATTGCTTTACACTTAAAACGCGAAATGCTTTGCAGTGTCATTGATTGACCGGTTCAGTTATTCCCGGCAGACAGTCACGGAAATTAGAATCGTAATGTTCAGTTGTAAAGTACAAGTTTTATTGTACACTGCCATGAACTGGTTTCTGATATCAACTCTCATTTTGTTAGATTTCGCAAATATTTCACATAAATGTTTCTGTCGCTTATATTCCAGTAACAATAAAAATACATTTGTTCCTAATTTATTGTGCATTTAAAATGTGAGCCGCGTATTTTGTTTACTATATTTTTAATGGATTACAAAGATTGTTCTTGATTACATGTATTTTTGCAAAGTTTCTCTCATTTATTACTAAGACTTCACTATTTGTCTTTTACCACGCTGCAAAAAGATTTGCTATATGAGATTACGATGCGAAAAGGCTGCCCATTGTACTGAATATATGTCTGGAGAATCTGACTGACTAACTAACTGACCGACTAACTGCCTGACTAACTGACTGACTGACTACTTGACTGACTAACTGACTGACTGACTAACTGACTGACTAACTGACTGACTAACTGACTGACTAACTGACTGACTAGCTGACTGACTAACTGACTGACTAACTGACTGACTGAATGACTGACTGAATGACTGACATGTCAACGCAGTGCCTAAACTAAAAGGCTTAGAAACATAAATGTTTGTACAGGGGTTCCTTTTGTAACGTAGGGAAGAACTGAGAAAGGATTTTAAAAAATTACCACCTAGCAAGGTAAAATGGGGGTGCAAAGTTAGTAGAACACTTTGCTGAGTTTGAAGTTATGCAAAAGTATTTTTTGTAAACTTTCCCTTAAGGAGGTAAAATAGGGGTACAATGATAGTACGAAAGTTCTACAAATAAACGTGGGCAAAACCGTCGGGCGCTGCTAGATATCTCGTACACTTAGACATGACTTTTTATATATGACATATTTCTGTTGCCGCTAAGATAAAAATGATGGATTTACCGCCATCTGTCGGTTCCGGTACTTCAATCGCCTCTTACGCCACCTGGTGCTTACAATTATTCTACTCAGCCGGTACCCCACGACATAATAAAGAAGATAAATTGTAATAATTAGAATGCAATGCCTAATTATTTTTGTAATTATGAGTACTTATACTGAGTCAAACGACTTACGTATACATGCAATATTATTAATTACCGTTTGTGACAATGACTGACACACGCACGCTATTAAAAAAGTATTTAACATTCTGTAAGTGATATTGTCTGATAAATCACACTCAATAGCACTTTCGAAATGTCCAAAAAAGGATAAATAAAATCAAAAAGAAATCCAAAATAGTACGTATTAGATTATATTATACCTATGTCTAATAAATGTATGGATTAGGACTTCATTAAACTAGTCTGATAACTCAGATAGGTGCTCTAAGCCTAGTGCCGTGAGGTGCCAGCAGAGAAGAATAGTACCTCCCCTGTACCAGGTAAGAGGCGACTAAGGTGACAAAACTGACAGGTGGCAGTATATCCACGTAGCTCAAACAAACAGGACGGAGATAGACAGCAGCGAAAGCTGCTCTCTCTCGCCAACACGCTTGCCTTTTTTGGGGAGGCCTATGTCCAACAGTGGACTTCCAACGGCTAAGATTAGAGATAAGTGTTTTTTAACGTATTTCTTGGATTTATTCAGTGGCAAGGCCGATATCTTACTTTGGTTTTTTAAGTAAAATCTTACGATATATTCCTTTGATCGAGGTTTATAGAAATGTGATGTATGCATATTTTTTCGTTAATATTATGTTTTTTTTATTAGCCCAGATGCACAAACTAGCATACAATCCACGTGATAGTAAATATCACTGCAGCCTATATGCGCTCATCATGATCTATAGATGATATCACTCGCACAATGCTAACCTTGTGACTTGAAGGTACCATATCAAATTACCCACTAATTTCACTGCCTCTCTCATCCTTGAAAGGCGAACCCAGTAACGCAAACACTGCTATTTGGCGGTAGAAATGGTATCACAATTTTATGGTTAACATATAATTAGGTGATGATCGCGTAGGTTCATCAAAGTCATCAGTAGCATGAATACATAATTCAGACCTTCCCGTTTTTGGACAATTCAATAAACAAAATGTGCTTGTAATGAGTCAATTTAATTAAAAATCATTCTAAACTAAGTCTGCCTGTTCACAATAAACTATAAGGATAAATAAATAAATTCTCAAATATTATCGCGTACATTGACCAGGGTCTGAGATAAGTCGCTTAAAGCACTTGTGTTGCGGACATCAGACAACAGAGGAATCACAAATAAAATAATTAAATACATATTTAGCAGTAACCCAGAAAAAGATTAAATATATTTTAAATAAATATCTGATCAGCTAATGAAACACATATGTTTTTTCACAATTTATTTCCTCAACAATTGTACATTAACAAAATTAAATAAAATAAATAGAATAAAACAAAACAAACACGGGAGATCAAAATCAGCCATAGTTTAAAAATGGCAAATAAGCTGTCAAAAGAATTACTACCTCAAACATATACCTACGTATGTTCAAATAAACAAAAAATATCTATCCGCGGGGTACCGACAGAGAATAATTACACCTCCTGTATATAGTAAAAGGCGACTGCAGTACCGGAGCCAACAGGTGGTGCTATATCCATCTTGGGCGGGGATGGGAGGCTTACCTACCCATCGTGGCAATTGAGACTAAATTTTCCCTAAGTTAAGGAAGTCTATGTCCTGCTGTAGACGTTCTACGACTGCTGTGATGATGAAATATATATTTATTTAGTTATTACATCGGATACGTGGTTGTTAATGCAGAGCGTAGGATGGTGTTAATATCCTACCCATCCCCGCCCAGTTGAATGTAAGCTACCCTATTTTAAGTGACCATTTATTGCATTATTGGTTATTTTGATCATCATTATATCAGCCGTAGGACGTCCACTATTTGACATAGGCAACATCAGCTGGATTAAAAAACGAGAGGTTTTATGCTCGCACGATCCGGCGAATCTAGTCAGTTCGCTTGTCCACAATGTAGGGGGTAGGCCAGCGCTGCACTTGCCGTTGGTGTTACCAGTCTATTAGAACATACATAGATTAGTGTTTACCTACTTAAATATATAATTTAACTAATAATTACAAATGCGTATTTTATTTTATCCTTTGTACAAATTCTGGAAAATACAATGAATATATAAAAATAAATTGTCTGTCCAACGCACAGTACAAGCTAAAAGTAATTAAAATAAAAATGCAATTAATTTAAAGGCAATACATTAATCTATGGTAAAATAAGTAGTATTTAAGGATTAAAGAGTTCCAATAAAGGGAGTCCATTTGTACAAATCATCCTTACTATTTATTAGCCGTGAGGTACCGGCAGAGAAAAATAGTACCTCCCCCTGTACTCGGTATCGTATGAGGTGGCTAAGGTGTCACAACTGACAGATGGCGGTGTATCCATCCAGAACAGTGCAGGTCAAATGCACAGGGCGTGAATGGGCAGCAGCATTCCCGTCACGGAAGCTGCGCTCTGCGATTGCCAACATGTTTGCCCATCGGGCAATTTTGGGCAAAATTGCCCCTTTCTGGGGGAGGATTATGTCCAGCCGCGGACTTCTAATGGCTGGTATAATGATGACGATAATCCTTACTTATATTATCATTTCGTATGTTTGCTACTCATTCACACCAGAACGGTTACATTTTTTTGTCTCTATCTGTTTATGCCCATCTGAAATGGCTGGATTGATTTTAATAGGACTCTCACTCTCGCTCACTATTACTAGATCAAGACATCGTCACAAATTCTTATTAATTTCTTATTTTAATAGTTCACATAACTTCTTATTGACCTGACTCCGATATAAGCAGCTTAAAGCAATTGTGTCTCAGACATTAGACAACAGAAAAATCACAACTACCAGACACAGAAAAAACACAATTGTTCGTTCTGGGAACGATCCCACGACCCTTGACGTGTATGATGTGCCATCGGGCCCATTAAACTGCTTCCAGAAAAAAGATCTAAAATCCAATGTAATTAATAGCTGGAGATATGACAGCCTTGATCCAAGATGCTGTGACTCTCACGTTGTGGTAGATGCCGGGCTGATGGTCCACGCCGCAGCCGAAGCCTGCTGAGGTGATTCCTACGAGGTAGTACCTTCCATTGTCGAGGACTATCAGTGGCCCTCCAGAGTCACCTGTAAAAGAACATCAGGTTTTGTTAGCGGACATCAGATTCTGTTTTAAAGAGGAAACCTTTGAGGAACCTATTGCAAGGGTCGTTTGCATTGGGGCCTTTCTCATCTATTTTTAAAGTCAAACAGCATTGTGCTCAAAGGTCACAGTTGGACATAGGCTTCCCCAAGAAAGGGAGAATTTTACCCATAATTTCCACGCTGGGTAAACGTGCTAGCTTAGTCACCTTTTACGACTCCTTCCTACACACACACACACCTCATATCAGCTATTTGAACTTCTGGTACAGCGGGAGGTACTATACTACGATGCCGGTACCTCAAAGCTTATTTGAGATAATATTTACTAGAAAAAGAAAATCAACTTGTATTAGTTGTCAGACGGGACTCGAACCTTCTTCAGTATTTACTATGCATAAAACCTCTTAAAGTAATTGTCTATTTAATGACAAGCAAATATTGTATGAGATTAACAAAATTTTATGAATTATGGGAGTATTTGAGACCATCTAGCGAACCCGACAAATGTTATCCTGATAAATATCTAGTTCATCAACAGCACCGGCTGTAGCGCCTTTTGCCAGGCTTATTTGTGAATCTTTCACAAAAAAAAAACATTTAAATCAATCCAGGTATTTAGTTGCAGTATAGATAAATATCCTAGATACCATCTACAGCGCGTCTACTTGAATGCATTCACAAAAATTCATTTATATCAATTATGCCATTTAGTTGTAGTATAGATAAATATCCTAGATACCGACTGCAGCTCCTTCTGCCAGGTGGATTTGAATCTAAACCATCCGGTGTACCACCCAAACGCGTACAAATTCGTTCAAATCCGTCCAGCAGTATAGGAGTTCAGTGACATGCACACGTACAGTACAATTATATATTTAGAGATAGTATATACCTAAACAGGCATCTTGATGTCCGTCCGAGTGTCCTGCGCATATCATCTCCGAATGTATTTCGACAGATATCTGCTTACTCTGGTGCCACTTGATGCATTGTTCTGTACCTGGTACCAAAAGGGAAGATTAAAATTATCAGTCAACACAATATCAGTGAAGGTTGAATGTAAATATCACTAGAGGTTAGACCTCATATAAAGGTTGACTGCATCCTTGCATCCTGCACCTTCATCATATCAGCCATTTGAAGTCCATTGCTGGACACAAGCCTGAAATTATGCCCATAATTGCCGCGCTGGGCAAGCTTGTTAGAAATCGCAGGGAGCAGCTTGCTACTGCCCGAACCCGCTCTGTACATTTGAGCTACAGTGTTGCGGATTAATATACCGCCATCTGTCGGTTTTTGTACCTTAGTCGCCGCCCACGACACCTGATACAAGGGGAGGTACTATTCTACTCGGCTATCTCACGGCTTGATGATTGATACTTACTTAAAATAGGCACAGTAGCAGATCTTAGCAAATTGGTTCCCGTGTGTCCATTACTTGCGTCAGTCTTCCCCCAACCAGCGATGACGCCGGACCTCCCCCTCAGCTCCATGTCGAAGTCTGGCAAGCATATAGGCAGGATGTGGTTCATGTATGTGATAGGTCGGGAGAGTTTGAGGAGAGCGATGTCATAACGGTCGGGTTGGGTCATGCGAAATTGGAATAGAGGGTGGAGAATCTTCTGGACGACTCTGCAATTAAGAGAGATAAATACATAAATTCACACTGCATCTCACACATGACGATTCCGATAGCGCCGATGGTGGTGATCCTGAGCGCCAAGGGTTATGGGTTCGTTTCCCATCATAACAGCTATTGGAAGTCCACTGCTGGACATAGGCCTCCCCAAGAAAGGGGGAATGTACCCTATAATTGTCGCGCTAGGCAAGTGTGTCAGCAATCGCGGAGCGCAGCTTCCGCGACGGGGATGCTGCTGCCGACCCCGCCCTGAGCATTTGAGCTGTAATGTTTTGGATGGATATACCGCCATCTGTCGGTTCTGGTACCTTAGTCGCATCTGACGACACCTGGTACAGGGGAAGGTACTATATTACTTCCTACCTCAGGGCATTCTCTAGTATATATTATTCATTATTACATTCAAATACATCTCATCCATTTATAGCATAAATGTTAAAAAAGGGTACAAACTATCGAGAAAGTCTATTTTCGAAAACTTCTACATAAAATTCTCATGTCACATTTTAGTTAGCATACTCCTTCGAAACGGCTTGGTTCGAAATTTGATATGCATATTCAGTAAATCTGAGAATTGTGTTGACCACCCCTGACTTTTTAAATATTTTTATGTACATATGTATTTGAATGCCACATTAAAAATACATACAACACTATATTTACACTCTTTAATCACTAACCCCTAGTTCTTATTAATCATTTTATTAATTCTCTAGAATTAATTAATATGGCTAAACAACGTTTGTCAGGCCAGCTAGGTAACATATCAAATTTCTAGAAGCTTCTTTGACCATCATTCCCTTTCCCTGGTTTGCATCAGGCGATTATGAGCTTTAACGGCCACTAAATGAGGGTAATACTCGCCCAAGTTTCCTTGCAGTTTCAGAGCCAGCTGTGGTGTCTAGTGCGCCCAGCCATACAGAAATGTCTCGAGGACGCGCTCGGGACACGCAGTGAGCGGCAGTCGCGACGTACCAGCGGGAAACTTAAAGGGGAAATAATAAAATGCAATATAAGATATATCATCATCATTATCATCATATCAGCCATTGTAACTATCTTGCCAAGTCTACTGTCCACACGAAGAATACTGTCCTGACTGGGACACAGTCCAAACAAATTGCCCATAATTGCCGCGGTTGGCAATACTTACGATGTATCGACAGAGGCGTGTATGTGTATCGAATACACCGATCCAATATAAAGTTCTTTAGGAACTTCTTTTAAATGTGTATAAAGGTGAGAATAATCAAATAAAACTTACCTAAAACCCCTCCACATTGAAACTCTGATATCCGGACGTGAGCCTGCCAAGGGAACTCAGCGAACCTCGCTTCTCTTCCACCTATTATACGCTTCTGAAGCATCCTGGTTGATGAAGGTAGCCCGCAGTCTACCTGAAATACGAAAAATATGTAATCATCATATGAGCCATTGGTAGCCAGTTGCTGTATTGTGTGACTTAATGGCGGTAGGTGTGCCTAAGATATTTCTCTTACCATTGGAAAGAGTTCAAAGTCTGCACATTCAAGTCTCTTCCCAACAAACGGTCTAAAGCGTGAGGTGCTCTCAGTGGGGTGCCGGTGGAGTAGAACAGTACCTCATAACCAGGTATCGTAAGAAGCGACATCGGATCTAACAGATTCCGGTACATCCATTCAAAACTGCGCAGCTAAAATACTACTGGTTGGGGATGGGCAGCATCTTATAGTACAGAGTAAAAGGAGAAAGGTACAGACATCAAACATGTACACATCTAAATGAAATAGAAGCTGACCTGCGTGACGTCATCGTCGACTCTCCGCCTGAACATGTTGGTCGGCACGACGCTTCTCTGCGGGATCTGACGAAGCTTTGGCGGCACCACCTTGCTGTACTTCCATTCTGATGATGGTATACTGGGGAGTGAAACAAGAAATTGTATATGGTTGTAACTCTTTTGCCGTGATATACCGGCAGAGTAGAATGGAACCTCCCTCTGCACCAGGTGTCATAAAAGGCAACTGAGCCGACGGAACTGACAAGACCAGACCGAA
>JACJUM010003212.1:3084253-3189343 GCA_020976665.1 Heortia vitessoides | reverse complement strand
GTAGAATCTGTCATATGTTGAATCTGTCAAATGTAGAATCTGTCATATGTTGAATCTGTCAAATGTAGAATCTGTCATATGTTGAATCTGTCAAATGTAGAATCTGCCTATGTTGAATCTGTCAAATGTAGAATCTGTCATATGTTAAGTCTGTCAAATGTAGAATCTGTCATATGTTGAACCTGTCAAATGTAGAATCTGTCATATATTGAATCTGTCAAATGTAGAATCTAACAAATGTAGGATCTCTCAAATGTCTAGGTTATATATTTGTGATTCCTCTGTTGTCTGATATACGTAAAACAAGTGCATATTTCATAATCAGGTATTGTATGAGATGTCTTGTTATTTTATTTTTTACTGATTTACAAAGTAGATTGTGGAAAATAGAATCTTTTAAATGTAGACTAAAATGTAAGACTAAATGTAAACTAAAACTAAAGGTATTTTTCACTGACATGTTTAATTTTATCGTGGTAGCTATCGCAGTGAGCAGCTTCGCGGTATAAATTCTGTATCTCGACCTTGACTTACGGCATTTTACAACCATCATAGACTGCTGCTGCAAAGGATAAGTTTGCCAAGAATGTTCGCGCTGGGCAGGCGTGATGGCAATAGTAGAACGTAGCTTAGCGCCGGAAATCCTGCTGCCCATTTGAGCCGCTGAAGCAATTGAGCTACACTGTTCTTGATGGATATACCGCCATCTGTCAGTTCTGGTACCTCGGCCGCCTCTTATGACTCCTGCTACAGGGAGGTACTATTCTACACAGCTGGCACACAAGCTACGCTGTTTAGGTAAATGTACCGCCATCTATCAGTTCAGGTAAGTCGCCTATTACGACTCTAGGACAACGGAAGAACTATCGGAAGTTCACTGCTGGACATAGGCCTCCCCAAGAAAGAGGGAATTTCGCCCATAATTGCTGCACTGGGGCACCACCCTATGCATTTAAGCAACATTGTCTCGGATGGATATACCGCCATGTGTCGATTCTGGTACTTTAGTCGCCTCTTACGATACCTGTACATTTCATTAACAGTTTGACCATTAAAGCGTCTCTAGTCGAAATCGAAATTCGACCACGACATATGTTAGATGACGCATTTCAAAAACTGCAACCGGTCAACCGGTTTTTCAAGTGTGCTAAGGTAAAATTAATACACACACACTCACACAAATGTCACCTCATTTACAAAAGGAAGCGTGCAGAATGAAGTATTTTATATATACATATATATATATAAGTATACATATGAAACGCGAACCTACTTTCACTGCAAAAAAGAGACGCAAACGTAATGCCTTTGTTTCTTAACGTCTGAAATTTGTATATCTTTTGTTCTACTGACAATCTGCTAAGTATGGCGTTTGGACTTTCTTTTTTTTTTGTTATAATTAGTTAGGTCGAGACAATGGAACAGCATTAGAAGTCCCCAGTACCAAACTACAAAATCATAAAGAACCAAACGTGGTGTTTGATATGAAAAAATTCGTAGGAAAATTTTGTTGGAGGGGGGGGGGAGAAAAAAGGGGTCCACATTACGTTTCTTTCTGTACTAATTACGAAGTCAGCGAACAAGAATACGGTCCGCTTGATGATAAACGTGATCGCCTAGACGCATGTGTCATCACAAAGGTATCACTAGCGAGTCGCCAAGCCTGTGACTTGATGATATTATGTCACATTACCCAGTAATTTACACTGCCACCCTTTCAAACCATTATTACGCAGTAGAAATAAGTGAGAGTGAGGTACTAATGCAAACGACCTTTGTAAGAAGTCTACCTCTATCTCAGTCTCACCTATCGCTACCTAACAGTAATCGGAATGCTGTGATTTACTTTAAATGGTGACTGAGGGAGAGATCTTACTATGTAAAGTGACATAATCCCTTCAAGTTACAAGATTGGCAAAGCACTATTGATATCCTGGTTATATAACAAGCGTCTTTAGGCTTCAGTGACGCTTATCGCACGGGTGGTGCGGTTAAGTGATTGTTAGACTAATAAAAATAATAAAAAATAATAAAAAATAATAAAAAATAATAAATAAATTCCCACAACATCTCACACATTAACCTAACTCCATGGTATTTATTTTAACTTGTTAACGCAAGTGCTTTAAGCGAGATACCGGACGCCATATAACAGAGGAATCACAAATATACTACTTAAATACATATATTTAACACCCAGGGACAGAACAAACACAAATATTATCATATAAATATTTGCTCTGGATGGGAATCGAACCTACCTAAATAGCTGTCGGATTACTACTGATAAATGACGTGCTCATCTCTGTCCAGTTGCATTTTCTCTACATTTCGTTTTGATATATTATTTGATATTTTGGTAATAATAGCAATATGCCAGTAACAGTTGCCGATGAGGTAGGTTTAATTGCTATCAGGTACCGGTAAAGTAGAATAGTACTGTACCAGGTGTCGTAAGAGGCAACTAAGGTACCACAATCGACTGATGGCGGTAAATCCACCCGAGACAGTATAGCTCGAAGGCAGCAGTTTTAATAACTATAGGTGTATAGTTGAGACAGGACAACGTCTGTCCGATAGTGTATATATATATATATATACATATATACACATACATATATATACATATGTACATTTACATACACACAAATTACACCAAATGGGCCAAATGCACCATCAGGCCCATGCAATAAAATAAAATATAAAAAAATACAAAGCTCTTGACATTTTCTTTCTATCGCATATCAATTACTAGCTGATTTTATAATCTGTCAAACGTTGCCCTGTCTTACATAACTATATGTTTCTCACGAAAAAAATATTGCGACAATTTACATGAGGTAGATAGATCTCCTACAAAGTTCATCTGCATTGGTACCTCACTCTCACCTATTTCTACCGCTAAATAGTTGTTCGCATTGCTGTGTTCCTGTCTGAAGGGTGAGAGAGGCAGTGAGTTTACTGGGTAATGTGACATAATATCATCAAGTCACAAGGTTGGCAACGGGTTAGTGATATCCTTGTGATATTACAAGCGTCTACAGGCTGCAGTGACGCTTGCTATTACGAACTCACTATTATGAACTTATCACGTTTGTTTGTCGACCTAGTCTAATTAAAATCAATTAATATATAAACTATCCTATCTCTTAAACTGTATATAATAAGCAAAAATATATTAAAATCCGTTCAGTAGGTAAGATGTTTATTCCGGTCAAACTCTCTGACACAGTAGCCGCGAGGTACCTGCAGAGTAGAATAGTACCTCCCCCTGAACCAGGTATCGTAAAAAGCGATTAAGGTACCAGAGCCGACAGATGGCGGTATATTCATTATTCATTCGAAACAATGCAGCTCACTAGCGCAGAATGAAGATGGGCAGCAGCATCCCCGTCGCGAAAGGTGCGCTCTGTGATTGCCAACACGCTTGCCCACCGCGGCAATTATGGGCAGAATTCCTCCTTTCTTGGGGAGGCCCATGTCCAGCGGTGGACTTCCAATGGCTGGTATGATGACTCTGACACATAATTAACCACCTTTTCTCTCAAGTTGGACCGAACTGTTAACAGTGCGCAAAACGTCGAAAAACGTCGTGCAAAAAATAAATATTTATAGAAAATTAGCGTTCTGTGTACGTTGTTTTAAGATTCGGGATCTTCTAATAAAATAGTAGCTTAATTGTAGCTTTTATAATTTTTATTGAGATATCGAAACCGACAAATGTACAGGACGAAATTTCATTTAAATTGGTTTTTTGTTTAAGCTGTGAAAGCGTTACAAACAAGACGAATTCGAAAAAAACTGTCATTTTCTAGAACTCAAAATGGCGTAACTCAAAAATATTGAATTCGGGCAATAATTATTTGATCCTTTTTACTTGAATGGCGGATGTAGATTGTAAATAAGTAGCTACAACACCAAACTGTATACTC
Source organism: Heortia vitessoides (assembly GCA_020976665.1). Lineage (NCBI taxonomy): Eukaryota > Metazoa > Arthropoda > Insecta > Lepidoptera > Crambidae > Heortia > Heortia vitessoides. The sequence continues at coordinate 3,185,411 of JACJUM010003212.1, read as the reverse complement.
AGACTTCGAGAGCAGTTTTTTTTTAATTACTCTTACTATGGAATCGAAATTAATTCATCGAAAAATACCAAGGTATAACTCATATGATACTTCCAAATATTTTTGTTTTAATAATAATATAAATATTATTTATTGAAACATTTCAGAATGAAGACAAAGAGCTTTTGATCTCAACTCTGTTATATGATTAACAAAGACAGTTATCATGAGAACAATAAGCAACTTCAATTCGTTCGAAAAAGTTCAAAATTAAAAAAAAAAATTAGCACGCTTGCCGCCAAAATGTGACATGTTATAAAAATTAAAAAAAGAAAAAGCGCGAAGGAGCTCCACAAAGGAGGTTCACACGAAAGTTTCTTAAAAACTAGGTCACAACACATCACCATTCAAAACATCACTGGACCGATCATCTTACAAATCAAAACAGGCTTCGATCACTAGGTACTCACTTCAGTATGCCCTTTCACTTTTGCCTAGACACTTTCGCTAAACACACTTTTGATGGAAAACTAATCAAAAACACCGCATTAGTCGTTCGGGAAAACAAAAGTTATCAGCAACCGAACTTTTTACACGGTTATTAAAAAATACAACTTTTTTATTTTTTAATCGTCAACGCCAGTCCGCGGTTCAAAGCGTACTGGCACTACTGGCAGGCTGTTTTCTCAAAAACCAGTCGATGGTTACCGCAACAACCTTAATCTTGTGTTCTTTGGCGGCGCTAGCGTCAACGTAAAATGCTACACAGTAGTACGTTCTTATTAGTCTCAAATTTCGCCGTCGTATTTTTTATTGGAGCCTTAAAGCGTGGAGGTTTTATTCTAGCCGTGATGCGCATGCCATTGATGGCGGCGCTGGCGTCTACGTGGAATTAAGGTTTTTGTACTAGATTTGCGTAGTTCCGTTTTTCGCCGTATTCCCTATTGTGGGCAGTTTTGTGTTCGTCGCGCTGTCATGATCACTATAGCTCTAGTTCTGCCGTATCGAAAGTATGTAGTTGAGGAAAAATTTAATAATCAATTGCGTTGATACGCTTCCGAGCTTTTACTTTGGCTTTATGTTAATTAATGTTTCTTCGCGTGCTGCGCTCATTAAGAGGCACAATATACATAAAGATTTTTGAGAATAATCTGCATATATATTTATAACGACGCTGACTAATTGACTGACTCACATATCAACGTAGGGCCTAAACTATAAGCTTTAGAATCTTGAATTTTTGGGCAAAGGTTCATTTTATAACATAGAGGACCTCTAAGAAGGGATTTTTGAAAATACACCCCCTAAAGGGGTAAAACGGAGGTGCAAAGTTGGGATGAAAGTTCGACAACTTAACACGGGTGAAACTATGCCGGGTTGCCTAAAACAAAATTTAAATTTGGTTTTTTGCTGCGATTCATTTCAATATCAACTTGGCAGATATCAAAAATTCTTTTAGCTTTAGAAACCCACATCTTTAATATCTTATATCTTGAACATGTCCAACCATAGATTGCCTGAAAGAGATCGACCTATAATATAACTGTGTGTAATATAAATGTTATTTACAGATATTTAAGCATTATATTTTGTAATACCTCTATCGTCCTATGGCCAGTCTACAAGTACACGGACTATGACGAAGACAATGCTCGTAATCTTTTCGCAAGATTGAGTCAGTAATGAGAACATCCGTAAAAGAACCAAGATTACCAAGGTTACCAAGGTTCCCGGCGGATAAGAAAGTTGGAGTAGCAGTGGGCAGGGCACTTAGCACGCATTACTAGAAGTAGAACTTATACAAAGGTCGTCTGCATTGGTACCTCACTCTCGCCTATTTCTACCGCCAAATATAAGTGTTCTCATTCCGGTTTGAAGAGTGCGACAGACAGTGTAATATACTGTCGAATGGAGACCACGTACCGGCAAGCGCGGCGTAGGACTAAAATCGCAAGATCGCGCTGGACGCATACGATCGGTCCTATTATAAATTACTTGGAGAGGTCTATGTCCAGCAGTGGACGTCCTACGGCTGATATGATGATGATAACACATATTTGCATATCTTCAAGTCACAAGGATGGTTGCACTGGTGATATCCTTGTGATATTACGAGCGTCTAAAGGTTCCCGTGACGCTTACCATAACTAATACATACAAACATTTTCAGAATTGATGGACAATGAAGCCGCAAGCAACGAGATCCTACTGAAAATCACTTTAAAGGCAATGGATGTTTCACAGCTGATCTTTATCTAGAAAAATATGTATTCCCAGCAAATCTATAAAAGCCACAGACAACAACTAGTTAAGATAAAATTGTCATCATATCATCGTCATTATCACAGCAGCCATCATTTTTCTACTGCCGGACATAGGCCTTCCTAAGTAAAGGGGAATTTGCCCAGAATTACCGCGCTAGGCAAGTGTGGCGGCAATAGCAAAGTGTAGCTTCGGGAACCCTGCTGCTCATACCTGCTCTGTTTCATTCGAATTGCACCGCTTTGGATGGATATACATACATATATATATATATATATATATATATATATATATATCTGTCGGTTCTGGTACCTCCGTCGCCTCTCACGACACCTGGAAAAGTAGAAGGTACTATTCGGCTCTGCCGGTACCGCACGCCCATAAAAGTTCTAATGTTTAACAATCCTGTTTACCGTTTACCGTCATTATAAACCCATTTGAGTTAAGAAGTAAGAGTCACGAGCGATTGTGAATACGAAAACACCACTTTTACTTTTTGCCGCGTAATAATTTACTTTTGATGGTTTGACTTTCTTAGAGCTATACGCAAATCGTCGGTTAATTGGCAGCGGGACGCGGCGTCCTACGCGGGCGATAGAAAGCTGGAAATGCGACGCGGGGCGATATAATTTTTAATTTAATTAATATACCGTGAGGTACCGGCAAAGTATAATAGTACCTCCCACTGCGATCATGTGTCGTAAGAGGCGACTAAGGTGCCAGAACCGACAGGTGGCGGGTTATCCATCCGAAATAGTGTAGCTCAAATGGACAGGGCTAGGATGGGCAGCAGCATCCCCGTCGTGAAAGCTACGGTCTGCGATTGCCCACACGCTTGCCCAGTGCGGCAATTATGGGCAAAAAACGTTTAGTGGACGTTGTGGACTTTTAGTGGATGGCGTGATGATGAATCAATTAATTTAACTCAATATCTCAACTTTGACCTGACCCTGAGATAAGGCGTTTAAAGAACTTGTGTTACGAACATCAGACAACAGATTAATCACAAAATATAATACTTCAATACATTTATGTACCTAGCCATGAGATGCCGGCAGAGTAGAATAGTACCCCCCTCTGTACCAGGAGTCGTAAGAGTCGACTAAGGTAACAGAACCGCCAGATGGCGGTATATCCATCCGGAACAGTGCAGTTCAAATGCACAGGGCGACGGTGGGCAGCAGAATCCCCGTCTCTGCTATTGGCAACACGCCCAGCGCGGCATTTATAGGCAAAAAATCTCCTTTCTTACAAAGGGCTATCTCCAGCAGTGAACTTTTAATGACTGGTATGATGATGATAAACTATAGAGGCTAGAAACTTAAAATTGTATACAGGTGTACTTTTATAACGTAGGGGGGCACTAAGAAAGGATTTGTGAAAATTCACTCCCTAAGAGATAAAATCGGGAGTGCAAAGTTATTATGAAACTCTGCTGTTATTAAAGTTATTTGTTAAACTTTTTCATTTAAATTCATGACACTTGTTTAATATTTCTTAAGAAAATTATTTTATGAATAAATACTTCCATTGGCAGATATTACCGGGTGAAACAGTTTAGTCTAAAGCCTTCATTTTAAATCGTTTTATGGTCAAAGCTAACTCTATTAAAGATATATCTTTTTGCTTATTGAATAAATCAAGAACATGTCGTGACATCTAGAGATTTTTTGCTAATAGCGCTGCAAAGACACTCACAACTCAACACGATCGAAGAGATTTTCTTTACACATATTTGCTTATCATTAATGTCTTACGGTTTTTGTCATTTTTAGACATAGCACTGCTTTCGCCTCTCACGTATGACAATACTTAATTCAGAAATAATAAACATTAAAATTATTACCTTCATTCTTCCTATTATTTCGAAAGATAGAAACAAACAATTGTATTTTTGAGAATGAGGCAATAGAATACATTCCTTTTGTAATTACATGAACCTAAAACATCTGGCTCTCACCTATGGAGGTAGAAACAAGCATATTTTTATTTAAATTACTCGGTAAATTTATATAATATCTTACGTTATAAGTTACATAAACCAATTCCTATATTCCTCTCACGAACGTAATCTCCGTTCTTCTAACACTCTCACCCTTTAAACTCCTTCTCATCACTCTAGTTTTTTGACTAACTCTTTTACAGAGACAGCTATACGACTCTGGAATGAGCTTCCGTTGAATATTAAGTGATCTCCAAACAAATTCATCCTGAAACGCTTTCTCCATACTTTATACCGATACATTTTATGTATAAACATATCATATAACATCTTATACTTTGACCTGATTCTATGATAAGTCGCTTAAAGCACTTGAGTTACGGACTTTAGACAGCAGAGAAAAATAAATATACTTAAATGAAATAAAGTTAAAGAAAGAAATAAACTTTAAAATCAAAATAAAGAGCAACAAACATACATTCTTATAACTTGCAAAAATGTTATTTCAAATGAATGGATTTTAATAAAACTTGACAATATTATAGTTTATACATCAGAGTTATACATAGACCATAATGTTTTAAGGTATTTTTTTATTACACTTGATTGATAAATCAATCACGGTACAGCACCCTCAGGACGCTTGTAATATCACAAGAATGTCACCTATGCGCTGCCAACAATGCGACTTGAAGATATTATGTCACATTACCTGGTAATTTTCTGCTTCTCTCTCCTTTTGAACTGGAACACATCAATGAGAGCACTGTAATTTGTCTGTAGAATAGGTGAGAGTGAGGTACCAATGCAGACGACTTGCTTTCTTGCTTTGCTACCTCTTGTGAAAAGGACTGCCCAAAATGTAATGATATAGTGAAGATCCCCAAACGCCTGCCAAGTTGTTGTAATATAAAATTACCGGCGGTGTACAATAGAATAGTACCGTCCTCCATACTGGGTGTTGTAAGAGGCGACTGAGGTAACGGAATTAATTGCGGTATATCCACAACACACCTTCACACGATTATTCAAATTTATAACATGAAGTGGTAATTACATACATCAAATGGTCTGATAAATCATCTTCAACCAGAAAACAGCGCTTAAAAGCTGTTGAAAAGTATATTTATTAAGAGTTCTCTTTGTTATTGCGCTAGGCAAGTCTTCAGAACAGGAATGCCATACTCAGCAATCATTTACAGTCATCCGTTCAAAAGAGGTTAGCCCAAATATAGCAGGGTAGGCATGGATTGCAGCAATACCGTCACACAGTTGCTACAAGCACGACCACCACGACATTAAATCAAATGAACTGGCTCTTGAAAAACACACATGAAGATATAATCAATACTGAGCACAATGACAACAAACACAAAAGACAGTGTCGATTATTAATCGACGAGATCGCAGCGTGTTCGGATCTCCGAACAGTTTCACTTACAGCGTAGTGAAACGAGAACAGTGCGATCGTTTTGTTTCGACGAACTTAATGTTGGTTGGATGCGTCACCGGGGGAAAAGGTAACGCAACGCAATACCCACACCTCCCGCTGACAGTTAAGGTGATCTGCTGAAAAACGAGCTAGTGGCAGAGTACAATAGTACCTCCCACTGTACCAGGTGTCGTAAGAGGCGACTAAGAAACCAGAACCGACAGATGGTGGTATATCCATCCAAAACAGTGCAGCTCAAATACACAGGGCGGGGATGGGTAGCATCCCTGTCGCAAAAGCTTGTTCAGCGCGGCAACTATAGGAAAAATTCCCCCTTTCTTGCCTATGTCCAGCAGTAGACTGTCAATGCCTGATATAATGAACAAAAACGACGGTGATTGTTTGACCCTCAACGACATCTCTTGGGCAGCCTCGGCTTGAGTGGCTGTCGTTTGGGAGGATATTAGACACGAGGGTTTATTTAAAGACAGCCGGCTTTGTGGAAAGTGTTGTCTACCTTAAGACCTCGTTCATGTGTATATTAACTCCGCACAACGCTAAGAGATGGCGCTAGGGATGCTGTCATATTTCATTCGCTAGCTTACGTGGATTTCTGTGCGCATGTGCACGGAAATTCTTACCTAATTACAAACAAGAAAGTGTACAAGGATGTTTGATGCACTTTTACGTCGGACCATCAAGGACTAAGGTGCCAGAACTGACAGATGGCGGTATATCCATCTGAAACAGTGTAACTCAAATGCATAGGGTAGGGATGCGCAGCAGCATCCCCGTCGCGAAAGCTGCGCTCTACGATTGCCAACACGCTTGCCCAGCGCGGCAATTATGGGCAATAATTCCCCCTTTCTTGGGGAGGTATATGTCCAGACTTCCAATAGCTGGTATAATGATGAACATATAAATATATTTTTTTAGCGATCTTATGTACACCTTTTACAACCTCTTCGTTTCATTCGTCCTCAAAGGTTGTTGCAAGAAATCGCTATTAGCAATAAAGTATGTATTATTATTATTATTATTATTATTAAACAGGAGTAGACCCTGTATGTTAATGCACTATGATTAAATTTCTCCGTCGCTGCGCCGGCGCCGGTCACGTAACGCTCTGCGTTAATTATGCCTAATTTCGTCGTTCCGCCAGTTTATCTCCTTGATACCCACGTGTCTGGATGTATATATAAGTTGTTTTTGGCTATTGCATCACCAATTATATCAATTAAACTGCTTTATTATATCAATGATTGACAAACAAATAATCCAAGAGATGTTCGAATCGTCAAAACGTACATTGTAGAGCAAACACGTTATATATTTTTTTTTATTGTCAAATATTGTGTTTCATATCTATTTATTTATTGCCTGTTATTAATTTTGCACTTCGTTTTCTACAAGTTACGACTTGACATTTATTGTGATTGTACTTCAAGCAAATACATAGTTTTAATTGATCTCCACTTGTTGCAATCTTGGTATATCTCTCTCGCTTCCCTTACTCGCATTTATCTTTTTATACTTGCTCGTTAATTTTTGGTACTTCTGACCTGGCCCTTCTTTGATACCTCTTCTACCTGGTTAAAGTATGTTCGCCTCGATCGCCCTATAGCAACTCTTCCATTCACTTCCGCTCTATATATTTGTCCAGTCATTCTCCCTTCATCCATCCTTTCTACATCTAGACTTCCAAACTATCTCAACATTCCTTTCTCAATTGTTGACACATCATATTTTACCAACATCTCTCTTATCACATTAATATCATTAATAAATAAATTTTCACAAAATCTCACACATAAAAGATTTGTGTTACCGACATCAGACAATACAAGAATCACAAACACACTACTTAAATACATATATTTAACACCCAGACACAGTACAAACACAAATGTCGTCATATAAATATTTATACATCAATAATTCAAATGTATGTATATATCAAAAGAAAAGCTGACTGACTAACATAATAAAGCAGACCCTAAAGTATAAGGGTTAAAAACTTGAGAATTTGCGAAGGGATACTTTTGTAACGTAGGAAAGCAGATTTTTTTAATTCATCTTCTAAAGGGGTAAATCTAGAGCGCAAGGTAAGAACCAAACTTTGCTATTTTTCAGGCTATTCGAATGAAATTCAGGTGCTTCATTGAAAGTCATGAATCACGTTTCATAAATATTATTTCAGAAATTATCCCTAAAAGGGGCAAAAGGGGGGTGGAAAATTAGTATGTAAACTCTTTAATTTAACGCGTGTGAAGCTATGGGGCACAACTAGCAAAGAATAAACCTATCAAGTTTTACAAGTTTTCATGATAAGTGCACATACACTTAGCAAGAACCCAAGTATTGTATTACACTAGCAGAACACCGCGGTTTTACTCACATCGTTCCCGTTACCGATGGCGCACATTGCATAGATACTTTCTTGTGCGTTAATAATCATGGGTTCGATTCTTACCCAGAGCTAATATTTGTATAATGATATTTGGGATTGTTCTGTGTCTGGGTGTTAAATATATGTATTTAAGTAGTATATTTGTGATTCAGGTCACCCAGGGCAAATATTTGTATAATGATATTATTGTTTTTTCTGTGTCTGGGTGTTAAATATGTATTTAAGTATATTTGTGAATATTTTTATAAGAATAAGGTCTGCTTGATGATAAACGTGATAGCAGCCTATAGACGCTCGTGTCATCACAAAGATGTCGTAAATGTACGGAAACATATTTTGATCTGTAGGTACAATGTCTCTTATACACAAAATACCGCATCAGTTTACCCTGTACCACTCTCACCCTTCAAACCGGATTACTGTTATTTAGCGGTAGAAATACGTGAGAGTAAGGTACCAACGCTGACAACCTTTGTATAAGGTCAACTTTGTGTCCTTCATTTGATGTCCGTAATACGAATTATCACGGAGTCAGATGAGTATGAGATGTTGTGGGAATTTAATATTTCATATATTTTAATCGGACAATTATCAAACTTTCACATATAATATATAGTTTTCGTCTTCGTGTTAAAGAATGAAAACATCATACATATACACACATATATTTTTAAAATAAATAAATCTTTTATTTCCACAAAAACATGGTATAAATGATGAGAAAATACAATTAAAGAATTCGCTAATGAAATAGCAATCAAACCACAACAAACTCTTAATACACACTCAAAATTTCAATAAAAATTATTTTTAGTTACTACATTTAATTACAGTGCTGAGAGGTACCGGCAGAATAAAATACACCAGGTGTCGTAAAAGACGACTATGGTACCAGAACCGACAGATGGCGGTATACTCATCGAAACAGCAGCTCAAATGCACAGGGCGAGGATGGGCAGCAGCATACCCGTCGCGATAGCTGCGCTCTATGATTGCTGGATAATTTAACTACAATTTACGAGAAAATCCCTAACACCAACAAATTTTACCAACCATTAAACCATTTCTTTTTCAAATAATATTTGGGATATATTTAAAAATTTCGTGTCACAATGTTTGCTCGGCATGAACTTCGAAACTACTGCAACCGTTTTCAATCCAATATTGGTTACTTTGTACAGTATAATCCCATTTTGGAAGATAGGATAGTTTATATCTCAATTTATAGGTGCCATATTTTTTTCATGATAAATATGCAAGTTAGGAGAACGCCTGTCGGATCAGCTAGATATTATCTATTATTTTAAAATACACCATTATATAAACGTTCTTTCAATACAAAAGACATCAACGCGTTAACTTAAGTGCTTTTATGTAAATCATAGGCGGGCCCGATGGCGCAGATGGTATTAATCCTATCTTATGTACTAAGGGTCGTGAGTTCGATCCCCACCCAGAGTGAATATAGAATAGTACCTACCTTTGTACCAAGTGTCGTAAAAAGCGACTGAGGTACCGAAATCTACGGATGGCAGGATATCTGAAATAGTATAGTTTAAATGCACCAGGAGTTGCCAGCACGTTCCCCGTCGTGAAGCTACGATGTGCAATTATCACTACGCTTGCCAAGCGCGGCTATATGGCTAACATCCTTCTTTCTGAAGGAGTCCTATGACCAACGGTGTACGTTCAATAGCTGATATGATATACTGTCATCTATTGAATTCAATTTAATTTATTTATTTGTATGCATAGGTATATATCGATGGCAAAAAAAACAGGCGATTCAGGTACCAGAAACGACAGATGGCGGTATATGCATCCGAAACAGTATCCCCGTCGCGATAGCTGTGCTCTGCGATTACCAACACGCTTGCCCAGCTTTCTTGGAGAAGCTTATGCCCAGCAATGGAGTTCCAATGGCTGGTATGATGAAAACTAGAAGAGAAACTAGAGGTATATAAAGTTATTTATATTATTATTAACAAAGGATATTGTACGTAATTTGTCAAATTGTTTTTTTTTTAAGTTGAAATTAAAAAGTTTAGTATCATGTCATAGAGTTTACAGAATCATAAATTATAAGCAACCGTCGGTTTTAAATATGTCATATCATTTAAACATAGTCATTATAAATAAATTGGTAATCTGTCCGTTTTGACAAGTCTTTCACACTCTGCCACTGTATTATATTCTTCTTGTGTAATAATTATTTTAATATTTTCATTGATTGCCTGTTTGGAAAGCGACTGGCGTATGCAAGATTCACCGGTTCTCGTACCATTAAATTATCCTTATCGTTATAAAATGATTATAATGTTAATTTTTAAACTACTGCTTACTCTTTACTAAGGTCATCACACACACACCTTTTTATATCATGCGACACAATAATTTCACTGCCTCCCTCATCCTTCAAATCGGAACACATCAATACGGACACTACTATTTTCTGGTATAAATAAATAAGAATGAGGTACCAATGCAGATTGTGTGACGTCTACCTCAAGCAAACTTACATAAATGTAATAACATTATGTTAAAATTTTTTACTTAACAATAAAATCCAACGTTCAAGTTTAAAAGCGCCATCTAGTTGTCGCGTACGAAAACATTTACTAGTAATAGTACAATGATCTTTCATCTCATGCTTGTAGCGTGCTTAGAAAAGCATATAGGTATGCTTCGAAAAAGTTTAAAGAGATGGCTTTCATATTCATTTTACTTTTAATAAATATTATAAATTAGCTTAAATTACCGCAAGCATCAGCTTACCCAACAGATTTATCCCAATTATATATATTTATCATTAAAAAAATTTTGGGACTATAAATTAAGATATAAACTACCAAATTCTTCAAATTAGATTAAACTGTACACAGATAGCAAAAATTGTTTAAAATGTAGTATAGAAGTTAATCCCAAACTAACTACTTATTTGTGACCTCAGTTTTTACTACCAGACACAAGCTTATTTTCGACTCTTGCTTCGCTTCGAATAAAACTTTCCTATGTCACAACTTCATCAAATATCTTGCACAAACAATATATTCTACTTTATTTCATATGTTACTTCATTATAAATTACCGTATAAAAATAATAAAATTAACGGTTTACAAGCGGGGTTTATTTAACTTTTTAAATTTTTTGTTCGACTTTTCGGTTTTCTTCTGTCAATCGACCTCAGTTTTAAGTTTTAACTGACACAATATCCTTCGTATTTCTTCGTTTAAAATCCGTTAACAGAGTAATTTTACTATGAATGGTGCACGCGTAAATATTAGAAAATATCGTATAAAAATAATTAAATCCTTTCGTGTTTACTACGAGCATAAAAATAAATGCGACAAATGACTTTATTTAATGATGTTTGGTGATATTGGAAAAACAAAGAAAAAAAGATACAATATTATATTTATATCAAACAAAATATTATATTTTTACATAATAAAATAATTCAATAAATAAAAATATAATACTTATTACTAATGGCAATCTTAATTTATCTATATTTCAAAATCTAAATAAATAAATGTTAAGTTTACAACCGTTTTCTTCTGTAGACTATTTTTAAAATTAACTTCTGTATAAATAATAAATTCGTTTCCCGGGGTCTTCCGAAATAAACTTCCCTTCATTTGCGGTAAGGTACCGGCAGAGTAGAATACCAAAAGAGGCGAGACTAAGGTACCGACAGTTTTCGGTATATACACCCAAAACAGTGTATCTCAAATGAACAGGACGGGGATGGGCAGCAGCATTCCCGTCGCAAAAGTTGTGCTCTTCAATAGCACGCCCGCCCAGTGTGGTGATTATGGGTAAAAGCTTTGATTTGAGAGGCCTATTACCAGCAGTGGACTCCCAAAGGCTAATACGATGAGGATATATTTATTTATTTATTTAGATATTACTCATGTATATTTTAAGGTGTTACAGTATTTAACAGTAGTGTGGTACATGACCCTGTGGGGCGTCGCAAAACATATTTAAAACTAAAAGAATTTAACTTAAATCTAGTAATTATGCATGCATATAAATAATTAAGGCAGGACAACGTCTGTCGACTTAGCCAATTGTAATATATATTATAATAAAACGAGCTAGTAATGTTAGTTATTAACTTAAAAAAAACGAAAACGATACTTGAGTTTTGACAATTTACAATAATAATTTTCTTGATATTTCTTTGAAAACAAATTTTTAATTTATTGTTAATATCAATAAAATTTATATATATATGTATATATTATTTAATAGCGTTTTAATGCTTATAAATAATTAAAAATATAAATGCAAAAATATTTCAATTAATGGAAGTGTTTCTCATGAAATTTCTGGATTGTAGAAAGTTCAAATTATCACACATACATACTTCGGGAATACCAATAAATAATAATAATAATAAGTCACATATAGCACTTGTGTCACGAACGTCAGACAGCAGAGGAGTCAAAAATAAACTACTTAAATATATATATTTAACACCCAGACAGAGAAAAAACATAAATATAATCATATAAATGTTTGCTCTTGTTGGGAATCGAACCCACGACCCTTGGTGTACAAGACAGGATCACTGCCTGCACCATCGGGCCCGTCAATAATAATGAATAAACGCAATAAAAGCAAAATAGAGATCGGTGTCACAGTAATCGGGCAAAAAAAGGAAAACTTGTTCTGTAAAAGTATTATCAGATAATTTGTTTATATGGAAGACGTCACGCAGTTACATAAAGACATCGTAACCATGCAATTTTATGTAACGGCCAAGTAGTCTCAGTGGGGATTTTGTTGCCAGTCTGCGTCGGTCCGCCGGAGAGAACGCGCGCGTACCAAAAAAAAAACAATAAAAAAACAATGTCCCAGACGCACCTCTAAACGAGCGACAAAGAACCCCAAAATGTACTAGACGCACCCCAACCGCGCGGTACGAACTCAAAACAACACTATCAAGGAGTAAAATGAAAGTGAAATCAGTGCATTGACCGTCACAACATGTTTAGCGAAAACAGATGGAAAGTTATCTTGCTTGTCGCTGCGTCCGTCGCGGCGTCCGTCGCGGCGGTGGAGCCGAGTCGCGCGCTGAGCCTAGTCTACCAGAAGCCGTACAAAAATGTCATGTTTGTGCCAAAGAACCTGTACAGACGCACCCGGGCGAGGCAGTCCCGGGTCCTGTTCCTAGACGAAGACGAGAACCACCAGCCATTCGGCAGAGGCGAGATCGATTTGACACTAGACAAGAACTCAAACTCGAAGGTGAAGTTCGACGACAATTCAGACTACGAGTTCACGTCGACTGACGACGCTGAAACGTCCACAAAGCAGGAGGATTTGCCGTCTGGCAACGAGAGGTTCTATGAACCACTGCCTCGTTTCAGACCGTTCCAGACGCACCCGCAGTATTACCAGGGACGGTATGGCCGCCCGTACGCACCCAGTTTCGGTTTTGAACCTTACCAGACCTACCCGACGGTTCGGAATAGTTTGTATAACTATAATGGTTGGAAGGCGCGTAGTCCTAGGGTGGTTTTCCCGTACGCTTCTGATAGTGTTAACTCTTTAGTGCAAACAAACTCCCACGCAGGTCCCGGTGGATTTGACAATGTAGTGTTCCGTGATAACAACTTTGCGAATGATATAGGCACGGATGAGGCGCTGCAGGATCTTGGCACGGGCAGCGACGCCTTCACGGAGAGAGGTGAGCCATTCACTGTTCACTGTAGGTAATTAGAAAGGGAACACCGCTTATTGTGTGGCTCTTGAATGATATATGTAAATATAGGATTATGTAAATTGGATTTATATAACTTTTGCTTCGAATTTACGAGGTTTCGATCGTGTGAATTCCAGTTTGGTGTTTGGTGGAGTGTCCGCACTGTGACACAAAGAAACAACGCCCCATTTTAAATTATTATATATTTTAAATTACCATAATCCTTTACAATTTCACGTAAAGTATTCCAATTTAAAAAAGTGTGGTAAATTCCTTACTTAAACATCAATAGCGACATACATAACCAGAAATTTCTATGCTAGTGACATCTATTGACACAATTACAATACTAAATAGTTTTAAGCAAATCTAAATAATAGAATCTCCTTTGAATTACGTATTCTTAGAATTTTGATAATCACAGGTACATTTCCTTCTTATAAATCTTAACATTGACAAAAAGAAATTTTTAACACTAGTGACATCTGTTAATGCAATTAGAAACTAAATGCTACAAAACTTGAAGCATATCTGAGTGTCCGTATTAATTAGGACGACAAAATGATAAAGAAATCATGTTGTAGCACATTTTTTATATTTTCTATACTCGATAATTCGAAATTTGCATCTTCGACTGACTTACCTATAATCCAAGGTAATAGGAAAGGAAAATAATAAAATAAAAAGATATACTACATAAGCTAGACAAATTAAAAAGTAAAATAAAAGTTATAAGTGTGTTATAATGAGCAGGCCTGATTCGAATTTGGTCGGATATTATCAAATTATTTTTAACATCAACTAGCATTCTGCTCGTGACTATGTCCGGTTTGGCTTCATTATACCATCCACTTAGAATATAGTATATTCTTTCTTAGGGTTTGCATATTAAATATCATTGAAATCTGTCTGGTCTTGACGGGCCCGATGGCGTAGATGGTAGTGGTGTTATTTTGTGAACCTAAGGTCGTGGGTTCGATCCCCACCCAGAGCAAATATTCATAGGATGAATAATTGTATGTGTCCAGGGGTCTTTTATATTTATCCAAAATAATGTATTTCCTCTGTTTAATGATATTATTAACAGAAGTGCTTTAAGCTACTTATTCCGATATAATCCGAGATGGCGTGTAAATTTATTTTTTATTTAACATTTTAGTTATTAGTTTTGAAAAGGTTACAGACAAACATACGTGCATTCATTTGACGTGTATGTTTTTATATCACTAAACAATACCTGTCCAACAAATATCACGAGCAATTTCTTTAAGAAAATAAATATTTATTATCAAAAAGCTAAACATACGTGATAATCATTTTTTTTTAGTTTATTGTTGAATAACTTCAATGGACGATATATTTTAATTAGAGAATCGTTTTTATGCCATCATCATCATCATGGCGCGACGGGATCCCATCTTGTGCGCCAGGGATCGTCGGTTCCGATCACCTCTGACTACAGCTGGTACAGGGGGAGGTGCTATTTCACAGTTGTGGGGTACCGAGGAGATATTTTATGTCGCCTTAAAGATCGTTTATGTAATGGTTGACTGGGAGATAATGCCATCTGGCATTAAGTCCGCCATTTGTACATTTTGTAACATTTTGTGCAATAAAATTAAATAAATAAATAAAAAAAATAATACCTATATAAAGACTTGTTCGTTCACTATCGATGCTCCGAAGTTTTACGCGTGTACATGATTTTTTTGTGGGAATATTGAGATAATATACAACTTATATTATTTGCTGATAATGTAACGTTTTATTAGTGAAAAAGATTTATAATTTTAACTTTTAACTTTTGAGTTTATTTGTTACAAACATACAAGGATTCAAGTTTTGTTTACTTGTTCCCATTTTAGGTAGAGATATTATTTTTTTGTAAAACATAATATAGCCTATATTAAACTAGAAGAATGTAGTTCTTGGGCTCAGTAGTTTTTGAGTTTATCCGTTATAAACAAAAATACAAATTTCGCTTTATAATATTAGTTTAGACTAGATAAACTCATCGCAAACTTACGAGTCCTCATTAAGGTCATTCACAAGTAAAATTCATTTATTTTCGAGTTAAAACGTGGCTTGTGTTTTATTTTAAACTACCATCTATCTCTGTGCCAAATTCCACACAGATATGTCAAGCCGCTCTGACATGAGAAAGTTATAAATAATAATGAGTATTTATTCATGAAAACATCTAAATAGACATCTATACCCAAGACATAAACAATTTTATTTCTAACTGTCGTAGGATATCCACCGGTGATAGTCATCACCCCAATTGACTTCCAAGAACACCAGTTGTATATCCAGCGGTTCCGATCAGATAGTCTCTAACTAAGTCACTGGGTGCTACCCATCCCTGCCCAGTGCGTTAAGCTACACCGTTTCGAAAGGATATATCATCTATCAGTTCTTGTACCGTAGTCGACTCTTACGACACCTAAGAGTGTAGGTACTATTGTATTTTGCCGGTACAACACGGCTAGATAGATCGTCTCTAACTAAATCTCTACATAGTAAAAAACAAAGTGATTTTCCGCTGTCTGTCTGTCCCTATGTACCTATGCATGAATGTTTTAAGCAACGCTTTGGATTTTGATGCGGGTCTAAAAAGTGATTCAAGAGGAAGGTATGTATCATCATCATCATGATTACAGCCATTGAAAGCCCACTGCTGGACATAGGCCTCTCCAAGAAAGGAGTTTTTTTGCCTATAATTGCCGCGCTGGGCAAAGATGCTGCTGCCTATACCCGACCTGTGCATTTGAGCTGCACTGTTCCGATTTGATATACCGCCATCTGTCGGTACTGGTACCTTAGTCGCCTCTTACGACACCCGGTACAGTGGTAGGTACTATTATACTGTACTGGTACCTCACGGCAATATATATATATATATATATATATATTACCCGACGAGATAGATCAAAATAATGTACTACATTATTGTACACTCTAAAAAGGTCAATAAAAAAGTATGTGGTCATATATATATATTTAT
Source organism: Heortia vitessoides (assembly GCA_020976665.1). Lineage (NCBI taxonomy): Eukaryota > Metazoa > Arthropoda > Insecta > Lepidoptera > Crambidae > Heortia > Heortia vitessoides. The sequence continues at coordinate 3,168,665 of JACJUM010003212.1, read as the reverse complement.
CTCTTACGGATAACCCACAAAAAAACATTTTTTTAAATTAATTTAACATAAAACTTATTCATGTACCAATGATTACTTAGTTTTCATCCCAAAAAAGAATCATTTTTTACAAAGGTTAATCGAACGTTATTTGCCGGAAGATTTCTTGAGGTCATAAGAATTCGACTAAAAACTAATAACCTAAAAAGCTATTGCTTACTCGAGTGTAAAGTGCTGTTAAAATTAGCAATGTACTTGATTAATTGGAATCAGTCTGTATCTTCTCTTGCCACCAGTTCATTGCGTCCGCTTGGTACTGATGATTCTGATGAACTTAGACGATAAAATAATCTGATGACAGCATTTTTTTTATTTTTAATATTTTAAATATAAATAGAAAATAATACATACAAACATCTCATAAATAACACTAATTTTAAGATAAGTCGCTTAAAGCACTCGTATTAAGGACATCACGAAACAGAGGAATCACAAATATAATACTTAAATACACATTTAACACCCAGACACAGAAAAAACCCAACGGTCATTAGATCGCTAACATCGATGGGTCGGATGGCGCAGTTGATAGTCCTATCTTATGCGCCAGAGGTTGTGCGTTTGATTCGCACCCGGGACATGAGTTTATACGATAATATCTGTGTTTGTTCTGTATATGGGTGATAAAAATATGGAATCATATGTGTTGTCTGATTTCCGTAACACAAATCGCTTTTAGCGACTTAGTTCAGATTTAGGTGGTGTTATAATAATGAATTGTTGTTAAAATGAGAACATTTCGATATTTATGGTGTAAGTTTAAGAGATAGATTAAAGAATAGTGTGGTAAGAGGTTGATGTGGTGGAAGAGATGATGGTGTGACAATAATAGAGAAAGGAACGTTGAGATGGTTCGGACATGTAGAAAAATTTGGTAAATTGAATGACTGCACAAATATATGGAGCGGAAATGAATGGAAGAGTTGGTATAGGACGACCGAGGCGACCATATCTTAACCAGGTAGAAGAGGTAATAAAGAAGGGCCAGGATAAAAGTACCAAGAATAAACGAGAGTGTATGAAACGGCTAATGCGAGTAAGGGAAGCGAGAAAGTTATGCCAAGATCGTAGCAAGTGGAGATCCATAGTCTTTGTCTACCCCGATGGGACACAGGCGTGATGTATGTATGTATAATATTTAACTTTTATATTATAACTAGCTGTGCTCGCGAATTCGTCCGCGTGCCGTAGTTTCTTTGGCCTATTTAATTTAATTGACTTGATGAATTTGGAAATTAATATTTATTTATATATACAAATCAATAGCCTTAATAATAAGTTATAAATTAATAATAAGTTTTAAACTTCTAGCTCTAACAATAGCGATACTTCCATACAACTTTTCATCCCCCCTTTCGACCCCTTACAACTCGTATATCGAATAAAATAGTTGCGTATGTGCTTTTTAAGATTTTAGACTATCTGTGTGCTAATTTTTTTATAAATCATTTCAGTAGTTTAGGCGTGATTGTGTTACAGACATACAGACAGAGTTACTTTCGGGTTTAAATATTAGCAAGGATAGACGCCATCGACCTCATGCTCATCTACTACCATCTTGGAATAAAAAACTGGCGTGTTGTAAATAAACAACAATCATTCTTAGTGCACGGTTGGGTGGCGTGCCAAGGATTTCTCTATGCTTCATCGGACGCCATATTTGTTTTAAAAGGGTGTTCTCATGCCTGGTAAACAGGTTATCTTGAATACGAAATGTTCAAATCACAAATAGCAAGCTAACGATTTAAGTCTTAGATTGCCAAAAAAAGGTTGAAAATTACTGTGTATAGTTATATCTTCAAGTCACCAAACAAATATATGATGATATTCGTGTTTGTTCTGTGTCTGGGTGTTAAATATATGTATTTAAGTATTGTATTTGTGCTTCCTGTGGCGTCTGATGTCCGTAACACAAATGCTTTAAGCGACTTATCTCGGATTAGGTTATGTAGTAGATGTTGCCAGAATCTAAGGCATTAATAAAAAACTACTGGGTAATGTGTCATAGTATATTGCGTTTATTTATACAAATATATATGTAACATCTATCTATTTTGTATATATATAGTCTGCACCATTATATGTATTTTTTTCTGTTTCGTATAATGATTGACTGGGAGATAATACCAACTGGCATTAAGTCCTCCATTTGTACATTTTGTAATATTTTGTGCAATAAAGTTCAATAAATAAATAAATATCTTCTAAGTCATAGGAAAAATAATTATACGATGATATTTGTGATTGGCCTAAGTCTGGGTGTTGAATATGTGTAATCTGTTGTCTGCTTTAACGCGTGCTTTGAGCGACTTACTTCCCAGTCAGATCAATGTATGAGATATTAAGTGTGAATTTATTAAAAAAAAAAAATTCCATAGATTCCTACCGCCTAGAGCTACCGGCAGAAATGAATGGTACCTGACTCTATATTAAGTAGACGTCGTGCAAAGGTCGTCTGCATCGGTAACTCACTCTCACCTATTTCTACCGCTAGACAGCAGTGTTCGCATTGCTATGTTCCGGATTGCAGAGTGAGAGAGGTAGTGAAATTACTGGGTAAAGTGCCATAATCTTAAAGTCACAAGGTTGACTACCTAGTGATATCCTTGTGATGTTGCGTCTATAAACAGCAACTTTGGATACTATCACGTGGACTGTATGCTTTTTTGTAGGCTCGAACTAATAAAACATAAAGGTAGCTACTGCTCTTGGTCGTATGGTACCGGTAGAGTAGAATAGTACCTACCATTTGTACCAGGTATATACCAACCTAAAACAGTGTAGCTCATATGCAACAGGACGGAAATGGACAGCACCATTTCCTTTACAAAATCCGGCTATGTAATTGCAGCCACGATAGCCTAACGCAGCAATTATGGGCGAAATTTCTCTTTCTCGGGGACACCTATAACCAACAGTGAGCTGATGAGGTTCCATTCTGCTTCAATACTCGGAAAAATACTGTTCAATAATCACCATCATCATCATTACAGCAATTGAAGGTCCACTGCTGGACATAGGCGGCCTCCCCAAGAAAGGGGGAACTTTGTCCTTAATTGCCGCGCTGGGCAAGCATGTTAGCTTTCGCGGTGAGGATTCTGCTGCCCATCCTCACCCCATGCATTTAAGCTTCACTGTCTCGGATGGATATACCGCTATCTGTCGGTTCTGGTACCTTAGTCGCCTATTACGACCTGGTAAAGGGGGAAGTACTATTCTACTCTGCCGGTACCTCACGACAAGATAATTTCAATAATAGTAAAAATCAACAGTAATAACTTTCAAGTCAATATGAATATAACAGATCTTATGTAAGTAATAGAAAAATACAATTCGGTCCGAAGATTTCTTCTACATTCAATTGTCGCTATGTGAAAAGTCATTTAACATGAATATACGCTGTCTGGATTTGGCTTGACTTCATTAATAGTTTAAATCAAAGTCACTTTCCGCTGTCTGTCCTGAATGAAGCAGACCTCATACAAAAGGAGGTCTGGTACCTCACTTTCACCTAATTCTACCGCCAAATAGCAGTAATCGCATTGCTGTATTCCAATTTTAAGGGTGAGAGAGGCAGTGAAATTACTGGGTAACATGACATTCAATCGTTTATATGTATGTATATTTTTTTGTTGTTGGTACTAAACTTTAACATTATTTCTATCCAAAGGTTGCCAGTAAGAGATTGCATTTAGCGATAAGGCCGCCTCTTGTACCTACTATTCCATGTTGTTGTGATGTTCTTGTGTTGTTTTCATTGATGTACAATAAAGAGTATATTATTATTATTAATAGTGATATCTTTTTGAAACGAGTGTATAGGCGTTTATCATCAAGCGGATCGTATGCTTGTTTGCTGACTACATAATATAAAAGAAATGTCCTATCTCTCAAGTCCTAACTAGCAGTTTATATGTTCATCTCGGGCAAATATCATGTCAGGTATTTTTATTTGTAAATGTTGTTTTAAATGTATACTTAAAATCATTTTTTCAAATTGCCTCTGCCAGCTTAGGAGGAGTTCAGTGATTTACACATCCTGTAGAATTTTATTATTATCCCTACTCTCCACTAATATTATAAATGCGAAAGTAACACTTATTTCTACCGATAAATAAATCGGTAGAAATAAGTGATTGTGAGATGCCAATGCAGACAACCTTTGTAAAAGGTCTAGTAATTTCTTTAGGTGTCTCTAGTAATTTTATTTAAATTTATTTTGTTTATATTCTAATTTTATGCCGCAATCTTATTTTTTGACAAACATATATATAATTGAGTCGGCCCAAGTCAGCCCGGTCACCCTGTAGTCTATAAAAGGAATCTTACAAGTTCACTTCCATTATTCTAGTGTCTGTGTGGCATTAACAATGGAACTTTTACCAATTGTGTGGTAATATGGCGGTCGAGTCGTCGCCTCGGAGCTGCTTCCACGCAGGCATTTGTTTTAACAATCATTTCACGGCAAAAAAAATGTACTTTTTACCAGAGGTAGACATAGGTCTACCTCTGGAACAAGTACAAAGGTTGGCTTAGGTACCTCATTATTACAGTCATTAGAAATCCACTGCTGGACATGGACATGGCCTCCCCAAGGACACGCGCGCTGGGCAAGCGTATTGGCAATCCTCACACTGTGCATTTGAACTACTCTATCTTGGTTGGTTTGCCAACCAATGTTACCGGTACCTCAGTCGCTTTTCACGACACCTGAATTATTCTACTCTGCCGGTACCTCACTTTCACCTACCTACCGCCAAATAGCAGTGTTCGCGTTGCTGTCCTCCAGATTCAAAGGTTAGAGAGGCAGTGAAATAATTGGATAAATGTGACATTGTATCTTCAGTCCGCGAGGCGGGCGACCCACTAGTGATATCATTGTGATGACTTGAGTGTACATAGGCTGCAGTCATGTTTATCATGAAGCGGACCGTATGCTATATATATTTAGCCGTGAGGTACCGGCAGAGTAGAATAGTACCTCTCCCTGTGTCAGGTGTCGTAAAAGGTACCTAAGGTACCAGAACCGACAGATGGCGGTATATCTTCGGGAGGCCTATGTGTAACAGTGGACTTTTAATGGCTGATGATGATTGCTGGCTTTTTTATCTTCACTCTCATACTTCAACCTGACTCCGAGCTATTCTCTGACCAGCTATTTCGTCATCTCTTTCACTTGTTATTCTGAAAAGAAATCTAGGTTATTCTCTGACAGCTGAACTGTGTTAGAAGTCGTGCGGATTTAACCGAGAAGAAATAAATAGCCACATCTGTCCCACGGGAAAATATTTTTTGGATAAAAGGAAGCGTATATGTATGTTACTATTAATGATCTATGTGCACAAATTTCATTCATATCTGATCAGCCGTGCTGGCGTGAAAGAGCAAGTACATTCATACTTACAAACTTTCGCGTTCATAATATTGTCGAACTTTTAAAATTATAATAATGAATAAATCCCTCAACATCTCATACATTGAACTGATTCCGTGATAAGTCGCTTAAAGCACTTTAGTTACGAACATCAGACAACAGAGGAATCACAAATATATGGTATTAAAATATAATTTAACACCCAGACACAAGACAAACATAAATCGTATAAATATTTGTCCTGGGTGGGGATCGAACCAACGGCCTTTGGCGCACAAGACAGGTTCGCTCCGCCATCGGGCCCGTCAATAAATAAAGAAATAATAATAATAAATGAAGAAAAAGGAATAAATTGCACGTGTTTCATGACTTTTTATGAAGATCCTTTATTTCGAATTCCTTTCGGAAACCTTGAAAAACAGCAAAGTTTCACACTAACTTTGTATCCCCCTTTTAGCCCTTTAAGAAGTAATTTATTTTAATTCTTTTCTTATTGCTCTCCTATGTTATAAAAGGAACATTCGGGAAAAATTTTAACTTTCTAACCCTTATTCTAAACCTAATTCAGTCAGTCAGTCAGATCAGAACGTCCTTTACGACACCTGGTACAAAGGGAGGTACTATTCTACTCTGCCGGTACCTCACGGCACATTTTTATATAGAACAACAGAATACAATAAAATGTGTTTTTTTATACATGCATACTCTGATACTTGATTTGATATGTGCCAATAGCGCAACGGTGGTGTTCCTATTTTCTACGCCGAGGTCGTTGGTTCGATCCTAATCCAGGACTAACAATTATATATTAAATATTTGTGTTTGGGTGTTAAATATGTATTTAAGTCGTATATTTGTGTTTCCTCTGTTGTCTGATGTCAGTAGCACAAGTGCTTTAAACGACTTATCACCGAGTGGGGTCAATATATGAGATGTTGTGGGAATCCTTTTTTTTCCGTGTCTGGGTGTTAATTAAATATCTTTAAGTAGTATATTTGTGATTCCTCTGTTGCCTGATGTTGTCTCTGTTGTTGATTTGTTATTTATACCGCTTGGTGTCAATTTTTATTTTCCTTATTTGTAATCGTGATTTTAGTATTTTTCTTTAATAAAAAATATTTATTACGAATTTTAGATTTCAATACAAAGCGATTTTCTTCCGCGTATTCGAAGATGTCTAATTTGTAAGCAAATCGTTTTTCAAAAGGAAATTTTCGATATGTCACATGCGAAATTTAACTTTCCATACAACTTTCACCCTTAACAATTAAGCAATAAAGTAGTATTTGCTTATGTACTAGAAAACTCTCGTTTTTTTATATTTGCGTGTATGAATGCCACTTGTATGTTAATTTTATGCATGTATTTATTGCTTTTGGTGTCAAATAGCGTAATTCGATAGAGTCGGTTGCACGCACGAAAACATGACGCATGCGGCGTTACCTCGCTCTGAGGCGTTCCGTTTAAGGCTTGAAGTGCAAGCGAGAGCGCGGAACGAGCGACAAAGAGACACAATCGGCCCCGCGTTCGGCAGCGTTCGACATCTGTCTCTCTCGTACTCGAGTTAGCGATACGCCCACGCGGACAGCTGCCATACAATAATACATTTTCTTCCATCAGTATTTTCTTATGACGTTATCACGTTCAACTATCGACAATAAACCGATTTTACAGACAATCCATTTTTTTTACGTCCATACTTCGCTTTATCACGCATCCCTCAAAGACGTTTACTGTGACATTAAATATATTATAATTTTATCCAGTGTTTAATCGGTGTACACGCATAATTTCATCAAAATTGGTTCATTGTCAAAGCTGTGAAAGTGTAAAAAACAAATAGTGTTAAATTTACAACACTATTTCACCCCGCGACTCCGTTCGTCCTGAGTTTGCCGTGAGGTACCGGCAGAGTAGAATAGTACCTCCCTCTACACCGTATGCTTGGTTCTCGTTGTAAGTCATATTAATAAAGTTACGCTATTTTGGATTATAATTTTATCCATTCATTTAAAATCCACAGTTTTTATATTCTAATTCAGTTAAAGCAATTGGAAGTCCACTGCTGGACATAGGCCTCTACAAGAAAGGAGGTTTTTTCCCATAATTGCCGCGCTGGGCAATCGTGTTGGCAATCGCAGAGCGCAGCTCTCGCGATGGGATGCTGCTATCCATCTCCGCTCTGTGCATTTGAACTGCACTGTCTCGGATGGATATACCGCCATGTCAGCTTTGGTACTTCAGCCGCCTCTAACGACACCTCGAACAGGGGGGGTTCTATTTTACTCTATCGGTACCTTGCGGCAAATTAGACAATGGTGAAAAATTTTTTAATTGGTCAGGTAGTTATTAAGATAAACCGTGACCAACAAACAATAAAATTTCCTCCCGGGCAAACGTTGTTCTGCCATATAAATAATATAAAATTACTAAAACTACTATTTAAAAAATAGGGGCTGGTGTGACAAGGGTGAAAATTGTATTGTATTGTATGTATATTTTAATGCCAGATCATAAAAAAATAAAATATTAAAATCTTAGGGTTGGATAATCTTTATCACTTAGGGGTTATAATAGATAGATTGTAGTCGATTCTCAAACTTACAGAATATGCATATAAAATTTTATAAGAATCGGTCAAGCCGTTTCAGAGGACTATGGCAACTAACACTGTGACAGGATTTATATATATATATATATATATATATATATATATATATATATATATATATATATTAGACTTTATATATTATTATAAATGTTTTCATATGTACTTCAATAACACTGTCACTTCTAACCTCTCTATTCTATTAATAAATTATAGAAAGAGGTTAGAAGAAAGACATAAACATTACACGTAATGTTTATGTTTCTTCTTTGATATTCATTACCAGTGATGTGTTCAAGAGTTATGTCTAACATTATCATTTAATATTCGCAGTTTTTTATATATGGAAGTGGGTTATTATGGCCGTCCAAAACGGATTCACAGTTTGAAGAATAGCCACAATCAGGGTTGACAAGTGACGGTGCAGAAAAAATACTTTTTTTTTAAATCGATAATTGTAAATTTTTTTCTTGACCTTTCACATAAGGAGATCTGATGTAATATTTAATTTGTTTTTGTCTAGATTTCCGCACCTCCTTAGGGATTTTATGGCGTCTGCAAGGACCTTCATTATTCCAAGAAAATATAAATGTCGCACAGCTTTTCACAAATTTAACTGTCAGAGATACAGCTGAATTATGCTCAAAGTTGTGCAGATTTCATAGAGAAAAATAAAATCTAGATCTTTCCCACGGGAATTAAAAAGTTAAGCTTGACACAGTTTAAGCTTTTTTTATATATAAAATGCACTTACCTTTGAAATACATTGAACTGATTATAATAAATATTACACTGTCTGAATTACACACTGACATTTATTTATATATATCGATTTATGTTTGATGACAAATATATGTACGTATATCATCATCATCATACCAGACATTGAAAGTCTACTGCTAGACATAGTCCACTTCAAGAAACGAGGCTTCCTGCCCATAATTGCCGCACTGGCAAGCGTGTTGGCAATCGCAGAGCGCAGCTTTCGCGACGGAGATTCTGCTGCCCATCTCCACCCTGTGCATTTGAGCTGCACTATTTCTTTTGGATATACCGCCATCTTCTGGCACCTTAGTCGCCTCTTACGACACTTGGTGCAGTGGGAGGTACTATTCTACTCTGGCGGTCTGCTCTCTAACTGTAACATCAGTAGGTAATATGTTATTTTACATATTAAAAGGTCAGAAATTCAATTGGTCTAAGGGACATATGTGCAAAAATTTTTGCATTTTTTTATTTATGATTTTTGTCTATAGTTTCAAGTAAAAGAGGATTCAATTTCAAAACTAATTATAAAAACTGTTTAAAGTTATTTAAAAATAGCATTTCAAATAATAGAGGTACCATTATTTTTCTATATTATTTTCTTTTGCGTTCTTTCTTCATTCATTGTCTATGTTATGTAAATTGTTTATTTTCTCTTACTTATATTGGTAAATCCGAAAGTATCTCTGTCTGTCTGTTCCGCAATCACGCCTAAACTATTGAACCGATTTAAATAAAAGTTGGTACACAAATAATTTAAAGCCTTAAATAAAGGTCATAGTCTACTTTTTAATTAGATATAAGAGTTTTAAGGGGTAGAAAAGGGAGTATAAGTTAGAGCTAGAAGCTTAAAATTTATTATTTAACCTAATGATTCGTATATATAAATAAATATAATACTCAAAGATTATATATGCTAAGTTAAAAAGGTATGGCGCCCAAAGAAACTACTGCACGCGAACAAAGTCGCGGGCACAGCTAGTTATAGAATATATTAACGATACTGGCAGCCCTGACGGAGACGCCTAAATCTTCAACTGAACATTAGAAGTACTTTCTCGCCTCACTTTCAACGCAAAATTACGTAACACTCGGCCGAGCTGGCACGTAACACTGACGTAATGCTCTCCCGCTCTGATCGCCTCAATACCTCCGCCGTCTCTCTCGCACCCTAATATAAATATATAAATTAATATGTTCCAACAATATCTGATACATTGACCTAATTCCGTGATAAGTCGCTCAAAGCAATTATGCTACGGACAGACAACAGAGATATCACAAATATACTACTTAATTACATATATTTAACACCCAGACACAGAAATAACAAAAATATAATAATATAGATATTTATTTTGGTGGGGATCGAACCCACGACCTTCGGTGCGCTAGACAGGATCACTACCATCTGCACCATTGGGCCCGACAAAAATATAGTTTAAGACAGCACCTAGTTAAGTCTAAGGGTCATAGTACACGGCGTTTTTTAAACGCGCCGACGACGCGCAGATGACGCGCGTATACGCGCTTCAAACGCAATTCGAACGCAACCTAGTAACCTAAGTACGTACCTTACGTACTAGTACCTAGTACGCAACAAGCAGCGTCCACGGCGCCGAAAACGCGCGTTTCTGAAACGTGCGTCGTCGGCGCGTTTAAAATACGCCGTGTACTATGGGCCTTAAGAGTCGGTTCGGTTTAGGTTATCATCATCATTGACACGCCCCATGGCGCAGGCGGTGTCATAGAGGTAGACCTCATACAATGGTCATCTGCATTGTTATCTCACTCTCACGTATTTCTACCGGCAAATAACAGTGCTCGCATTGGTGTGTTCCGGTTTGAAGGGTTACAGAGGTAGTGAAATTGTTGAGTGTCATCAAAGACACGCAAATAATATCTTTTGATGACAAGAGTGTCTATGCTGCAGTCTAGTTTATCATCATGCGGACAGTATGTTTGTTTGTTGAGTTCATAACATAAAAAAATCAAAGGTGGTAGTGATACTATATAGGCCAGAGGTAGAGGCTTCGATCCCCTCCCAACACATTTTTTATATGATGTATTTAATTATAATCATCCGCTGCTGGACATAGGCCTGCCCAAAAAAGGGGGACAAGCGTGTTGGTAATCGTAAAGCGCGACTTTGGATGCTGCTGCCCACCTCCAGCCTGTGCATTTGAACTGCACTATTTCTGATGTATACACCGCCATCTACGTTTCTTGTAACTTAGTCGCCTCTTATGAAGCCTAGTGCAGTGGGAGGTACGCTGCACGGGTACCTCACAGCGATATGATATGATGATGAAATCAAATAGGTAGACCGTCTCGAACGTGTCTGGCACTGAAAAGGAGGCGTCGAGTAAACCTCAAGTTACGCTTGCATTACCTCTTCGGTTCTTCCTGCCCGACCAGTGTTAAGTCACAGCCCTTACACATGCCCGAGGTAGACAATTATGCAATATTTACATAACTCTCATATGTACTAAATACTTTTATATTAGCTAACACCCGATTTGTTCCATTTAAAAAGCAATTTATATTACTTGCTGATAAAGTAACTTTGATTTCACAAAAGTATTTTGGTATCGGTTCTGCAGTTTTAGAGGTTAATTGTCACAAACATACAGAGATAAAAATCATTGGTGGCTTCATTTTGAAAATATAATATAGTCATTCGGAATATGTTCTTCATCATTATTACAGCCATTGGAAGTCCACAGCTGGACATAAGCCTTCGCAAGAAAGGGGGGATTTTGCTTATATTTGCCGCGCTGGGCAAGCGTGTTGGCAATTACAGAGCGCAGCTCTCATAATGGGGATGCTGCTGCCCATCTCCGCTCCATACATTTGAGCTGCACTATTTCTGATGGATAAACTGCCATGTCGGCTTTAGTACAAAGCACAGCTTTGCGATTTTACTGCCCCCCCCCCCCTCCTCATCACCCAATGCATTTGAGTTCAACTGTTTTGGATGGATATCCCGCCATTTTTCGTTTCTGGTATTTTAGTCACCTCTTACGATACTTGATACAGAGGCAGGTATTTTACTGTGCCGGTACCTCACAGAAATATATTTATTTTATATATTTAAGTATTATATTTGTGATTCCTCTGTTGTCTGATGTCCGTAACGCAAGTGCTTTAAGCGACTTATCTCGGAGTCAGGTCAATGTATGAGATGTTGTGTGAAAATATTATTATTATAGATCACTAATGTGGGTAACCCCAGTTAACTGCCTTTCTGTCCAGCAGTGGACCGCCAATGACTGATACGATGATGAAGAAAAACATAAATTAAATACCCAACAAGTACAACAATATTATAAAATACATACAAATTCATTACTTTTTATTTCATTACTATATATCGTGCCGATATTTTGCAGTTTCACTGTCGGACTTTGCTAGAGACATAAGAAGTGAGGTCTGTCCCGCTGAAAACTGTTTTCGCGACAAAAACTGTCACACTTGTTATTCCAGACTATCAATAAACACTTGGTGAAACATAAGTGTTAATATTAAATAAAAGTAATGGTAAATTTTTATTATTAAAATCATAATTGTTGAAATAACATAATTTTTCGCACACGCACTTTCTTAAAGACAATCGCTTCTCACGTCTTATCGGCTTTTTGCGATCCATCAGTGAAACTAGCATTTTCACCAGTGCCCGCCCGTTCTCACGGTGAGATGTAGAAATTATAACTGTTGTTCGTTTTTATTCATTTGTGTTAGCGAATTCAAGGTCTTTGGCACTATAATTTATAAGCTAAGCAAGTTTATGATTTGATTTCATCATCATACATCACGCCTGTCACGTCCCACTGTCTCTCTCTATTTGATTTTAATATACGAGTAAATTTTACGGGCCCGATGGTGCAGGTGGCATTGATCCTATCTTGAGCGGCAAATGTCGTGGTTTCGATCGTTACCCAGAACAAATATTTTTATCATGATATTTGTATTTGTTTCGTGTCTGAGTGTTGAATGTAATTAGGTATTATATTAGTAATTCCTCTGTTGTCTGATGTCCGTAACACAAGTGCTTTAAGCGACTTATCTCGGAGTTAGGTCAATGTATGAGTTGTTGTGTAAATTTCTGTCAGATTTATCATTCATAGAGGGTCCACAGTTGCACATAGACCTCCCCACGAAATTGGACTTTGCCCATCCTAAACTTACCTCATTGCCAAATTAGACCAGTTTGACGGAATGGCTATCTTCGAGGCAGCTGACGGATATTGCCGTGAGGTACCGGCAGAGTAGAATAGTACTTCCCCCAGTACCGTAGGTTATCTATCGGTTTCGGTACCTCAGTCGCCTCTTAGGACACTTGGTACTATTCTACACTACCGGTAGAACGCGGCCAAGCCACGGCATATTTGTTTCAATTAATTTAATGTATTTGTATAAAAACTTGCTTTATGCTCTTCATCTCCATACTCCTCGAGGTCACTAATGTTTATTACTATATTTTGAAGAATTAAGCGAACAAAATAACTTTGACCCGGAGAGTGTAAGGTTAATATTTTCACAATGAGCGTAAGGTTGGTGCTGCAAACAAATATGGTGGAATAAACTTTTTGAAGCGTTGATAATATTTTATTTATTTTATTATTTATTTATTTTTTGCAATCATTTACATATATCAAAATTGACTGAAAGAAAAAACAAAAAAAAATATTTTTCAATATTTTTTTATCTAAAATTTGACACTGCGACAATATCTTCTAGTCTCAAAGTTGGCAATTATATCGTTGTGTTATTACGAGCGACTATAAGCTGCGGTACCATGAGGTACAGGCAGAATAGAATTGTACCTCTCACTACACCAAGTGTCGTTGGTGGTGACAAAGGTACAAAAATCGATAGATGGCGGTATATCCATCCGAAACAGTGCAACTCCAATGCACATAAAATAAAGCAAACAAGTATTTTTTAATATGTTTTTACGAAATGAACACCTTTATTTAAATTTGACACTTGAATGGAGTATGTTCGCAATTGTTGTAATCCCTTGTAAGTTTGTAATTGTAATTCTCGTAATAAAATACTTGTAATTCCTCAGTTGTCTGATAACCGTGAGTGCTTGGAGCAACTACACTCTTTCTTGCTTCATTTGTGATTCTAAACCGTCCGGGTTGAAGGTCGTCCAACATTACACGCCTTTCGACTTTTTATACAAAAATAAAAAACTTTCTATCGACGAAAATGTCATTCGTCATCGCTGTAAATTCGATTTTACGTCTCGTCCACTTTTTTCTAATGAGACATTTTGTTCGGTTAGTTTATTCACCTCGATGCTGTTTCCATTTCATTTGGATAAAAAAATACAGATATACCTACATTCATCACGCCTGTGTCCCATCGGGGTAGGCAGAGACAATGGATTTCCACTTGCTACGATCTTGGCATACCTCTCTCGCTTCCTATACTTGCATTACTCCCATCATACACGCTCGTTCATTCTTAGATTTTTGACCTGACCCGTCTTTAATACCTCTTCTACCTGGACAAGGTATATTCTCCTCGGTCGTCCTATACCAACTCTTCCATTCACTTCCGCTCTATATATTTGTGCAGTCATTCTACTTTCGTCTATTCTTTATACATGACCAAACCATCTCAACATTCCTTTCTCTATTCAATAATACTAATTATTACACCACATCGATCTCTTACCACACTATTATTGAATCTATCTCTCAAACTCACACCATACACACTTCGAAGTGCCCTCATTTCAACAGCATTTATTCTACTCGCGTGCTTCTTCTGCTATACCCAACATTCACTACCATTTGTCAGTGTTGGAACCAAGACGCCTCTATGAACAGCCAGTCGGGCCCTTTTTGATATGTTTTGGCTGTAATTCCTTCAAGAGATTTCCAATAGAACCTCCTAGGATCCTTCGGTTTTCATCGTATCAGCCATAGAAAGTCCTCTGTTGGACATGGCCCTCTTCAAGATAGGGGGATTTTTAACAATAATTGCCGCGCATGGTAATGATCGCAGAGCACAGCTTCGCAATTAGGATGGTATATTTAAATGATATCAGCTATTAGAAGTCCACTGCTGGATATAGGCCTCTCCAAGAAAGGAAAGCCCTGATTGCCGCGTTGGACAAGCGTGTTGGCAATCATAAAGTGCAGGTTTCGCGGCGAGGATGCTGCTACCCATTACCGCCCTGTATATTTGAGCTGCATTGTGTCGGATGAATATACCGCCATCTGTCGGTTTCGGTACCTCAATCGACACCTGGTGCAGAGGGGGGGTACTATTTTACTCTGCCTTTCGCGAGCCTTTGCGATGCAAACGCTGCTGCCCATCCCCGTCCTGAGCTTTCGCTGTTTATTATGGATATACTGCAATCTTTCGGTTTTGGTACCTTAGTCGCCACTTACGACATCTGGTATAAGAGAAGGTACTAATCCACTGGGCTGGTACCTAACGGTAGAGTAGCATAGTACCTCTCTCCGTGTTTTAGTGAGTTTTTGCAATGAGTTTAGTAATTTCTGAGTTTATTTGTTACAAACATACACAAATACAAATCATTTAAATAGCTCTATTTTTAGCAATGCTAAAGGGTAATTTTAGGGTAAAGGTCTAAAATATTACATACCCTATGTTAGGCAATAAAGAAGTAGCTTACTAATGGTATTTTTTTTTATATTGGACAAAAAGTTTTTGAGCTAAACCGTTACAAACAAACAACCAAATATTTCCTCTTTTATAATATTAGTAAAAATTTCATTATCACTTCATGTTAGTATTTCGTCATAGATTGTTGTTTTACCGTTAAAACTGCATTTTTATACTTGTCAATGCTTAATATATGCAGTAGTGCATACGCACTGTTAAGGCGAAGAGACACTCCCATTAAAAAATATACATTCAAAAGGAAAGAAATTATATAATTATATATACATTTATATCGTTATCATCATTATACCAGCCATTAAAAGTTGAAATTGACAATCGCAGAGCGCAGCTTTGGTGACGGTGATGCTGCTTTGGATGGATGTACCGCCATCTGTCGTTTCTGGTACCTTAGTCGCCTTTTACAACACCTGGTATAGGGGGAGGATCTATTCTACTCTGCCGGTACCTAACAGCTTTATATATATAAAGGAGAAACTAAAACTGACTAACATATCAACACATGCCTAAACTATAAGGGTTAGATACTTGAAATTTTGCATAGGGGTACCTTTTATAACGTAGGGGAGTATAAAAAAGTTTGTATGAAAATTTACCGTCTAATTGTGTTAAATTTAATTCGAAAGAAATTCAGTATAATGATCTTCATGAAACACGTGAAAACTAATTTTTCGAAAATTATCCGATTAAGATTGTATGAAGGGGGGGAGGGTAGGGTGGGGGATCGCGGGGCGCTTCTAGTATTTTAAATACTCTTACACGAGATACACATTAAAATATACATCCGTCGACGGCTGACGAAGGTCAGACGATCTGACTTGAACCGCAGGTTGGCACAGGTCGTAGGCATGCAACCGGTCCTATAGGAAATGTCATGGGAAAACAACTACAATTATGTTTGGCTTCAACTCTGACATATGCTAGTGAATGTTGGGTATGGCAGAAGAAGCACGCGAGTAGAATAAATGCCGTTGAACTGAGAGCAGAGTATGTATGAAGTGGTAAGAAATCGATGTGGTGTAAAAGATTTCAGTACTTTCAGATGTTGTGACAACAGTAGTTGTCACAACATCTGAAAGTACTGGAAGGAATGTTCAGATAGTTAGGATATGTTGATAAATATATAGTTGAAGTGAATAGAAGATTGGGTGTGAGACGATCTTGGCTACAATACCTTATCTAAGTAAACACGTATTAAAGATAATCCTGGTCAACAGGGAGGTATGTCAAAATCGTGATGTATAAAAAAGTGATGTATATATGTACACAGGCCTTGTACTTCAAATCAAAACAATGTATGTAAGGAAATGATAAAACTGCGGGTACAGATAGCTAATATATACATCGTCGTTTAAGCTCTAACACCGCGTAAGTCAAAATTGACACTTTGTACAGTTGGGAAAACATTGCTCACATTTTATAAAATCATTTTAAAACTAATTGCTTGTGCATTTAGTTGGTGCAAAATAGATTTCGTTTCAACAATACACGGTATAAAACGTTTACTGCAGCGTTGGAAACGTAAAATCGTGTTATCATTGGGCTTAATTTTTAAGTTGCCAACTTTGACATGCGCGGTGTTAGAACTTATGCGACGATATATCAAACAGGATAGGGGAAATAGTTTTGAGTGTTGTAAATATAAAATTATGATTTTTTACATAACATCTCATATATTGACCTGACTTCGAAGCTGATAGAGGAATCACGAATAATCAACACCCAGACACAGAATAAACACATATATAATCATACAAATATGTATCCTTGGTGGGATCGAATTTACGAACTTTCTGCGCCATCGGTCCCGTCCAATATATCTACTACATGACTCCAGGCAAGCTGAGTTGAACACTAAACAATTTAATTAATAAAAACAAGCCATAACACATTTACTTTTCCTTTTATCACGCATAAAAGCTTCCCCTTAATAAAAGATTTCACTACCATGCGCAATGGTATGTGACGCACACACAAACATACGGCCGCCTCCCTCGCACGTACCGCTCACCGCCCTTCCGTCCCCCTCTAGCGCGATCAAGTCAATGACTCCTGCGCACGAATCCAGTGTATTTAGGTTTGCCTCTTGGAGGAAACGTTTGATGTTAATTTGTATCTTTTACATGTCTGAATGGAAAGTGAGGTGACTTTTTTTCTTGAATATGTCTGAACATACAATTAAACATTTTTCGTAATTACTTCGACTTGGAGTGATACTTATAAATACTTGATAAATAATCCAAAAATTCTAAGCCGAGCTATCGGTAGAAACATGTTTAAAAATCTTTAGGGTCGATTAAGTACAAACAAATAAAAATCTAATATTTTTTATTATAGACTATCTGTGCCCGCGACTTCGTCCGCGTGAAATAGTCTTTTTGGGTACCATACCTCTTTACCTTAACTTATATAAACGTTGAATGTCATGTTTATTTATATCGAATCAATGGTCTAAAATAATAGTTTCAAGTTTCTAGCTCTAAAAATAGTGATACTTCCATACAACTTTTCATCCCCTTTTTCGATCCCTTACAACCATTATTAAAAAATAGCCTATGTCCTTTCTCAAGGTCTTAAGATTGTCTGTACTAAATTTCATCAAAATCGGTGAGAGGTTTAAGCGGGAAAGCGTAACAGACAAACAGACAGAGGTACTTTCGCATTTATAATATTAGTAGGGACCAGGAGCGCGATCTAGCATCGTGCTAGTATTTTACAAAATAAAAACATATGGTCCATACACATTCATACTTTAGTTTCCAAAGGTACGTTTTAAACGAATGAAATTTTCAACTTCAACAAGAACATAGCTTATTCAATTATTTTCTTCTCAACCTCTTATACATTGACATAATTTGCTTAAAGCACTCGTGTTACGGACATCAGACATTAGCAATCACAAATAAAATACATAAATACATATTTAATATTCATTATTAATCTTTGTCCTCGGTGGGGATCGAACCCACAACTCTTGGCGCATAAGATAGGATCACCTCCGCCATTGCCATGTACATATTTGTAATCACTAAATCAGCAGAGGGTTCTCGTGATGGTTACGCGTCACAGTACCCTACATATCATACCGTGACATCACAAAGATATCACTAACGTGACCAACCTTGTGCCTTGAAGGTATTATGTCACATTTAATCAAAAAGCTATTCGATTACAGACAAAAAAAAGTGCGAGCATGATACCTACAAAAAGTTGCTGAGGGGTACCGGCAGAGTAGAATATACCTCGGTATCACAGGTTGTAAGAGTCCACCGAGATACCGGACCCGATAGAAACGGTATATCCATCTAAACTGGCGTCGCCCAAACGCGGGAGTGGGCAGCAGCAGCATTCTTTGCGCAATTTCGCTTTTCGATTATGACCACGCTTACTCAGAGTGCAATGTCGAGCAAAATCCCTCTATCACTTGGGTAAGTTAGGGCAAGTAAATAATATTTAAGTTAGATCCTTTTGAACTGGCCTTTCTTTAATACCTCTTCCACCTGGTTAAGGTATTTTCACCTAGGTCGTTTTATACCAACTCCTCTCTTCCATTCCGCTCTTTATATTTGTGCAGTCATTCTACTTTCATCCATTCTAAATGTCCGAACCAAGTTCAAATTATGTCAGAACAAACAATTCTACATAGAGACAATTCAATTTAGCCATTGTTTTAAACATACATACATTGACAATAATACGCATTTCTTTTGTTAAAAAGTTATCAAACCTTTTTGAAATAAAAAAAATGTGTTCTCTATTTAAATCTTTTTAATATAACTAAGTCAGCAAAAAAATATAACACATTACTTAGTAATTTCATTGGCTTTTTCACCCTCTTACACAGCAATGCGAACACTGCTTTTGGCGGTAGAAATAGGTGTGCGTATAATTTTTATACGAGATTACGTCTGTATGAGGTTTGCCTGTATTAAAACCTTTTTTTGACGAATACTTAAAAGGGCGGCGTAAAATATCCGGTTCACGATTCGCCACTGAGGACCATTTTTACATTTAAGCTTAGATGGTATCTCTACATAATCTAAATCTATCTATCTATCTAATACACTAGCAACGCTTCGTGTAATTTCCCTTCCCATGACAATATGGCGGCAAAATATGTTATCTATGTCATTTTCTGACAATGTCATTTTCTAATTAAGAAAGAATTATCAAAACGAGTTCGTTAATTCTGAGTTTATTTGATACAGACGTACAAAAATACAAATCCTATTTACATTAACTATGTGTTCTATTTTTGGTAGCGGTTTCTTTTTATATATAAAATACTACATAGCCTGTGTTACTTGTTAAAAACGTAGCTTTTTAATGAAAAAAGAATATATAAAATCGGTGCAGTAGTTTTTGAGGTAAAGCGTAACAAACAAACAACAAAATATTTCCTATTTATAATATTAGTTTAGAAAATTTTCACACAACATAACATACACCGACTTGACTCCGAAGTAAGTCACTTAAAACACTCGTTATGGGCTATTTTAACACATATTATAACACCAAGACACAGAAAAAACATAAAATAAATATTTGTCCTGGGTGATAATCGAACCTCTGCGCATAAGATCCATCCACGCCATCAGGCCCGTCGATATGTTTCTATTTGAGACACGCACACCTCTCATCTCGTGTATGGTCAGACAAAACAGTGCAATACAAATGACGGCAATTGTATAACATTACGCGATCGTCGTAATGCACACGGAATGTGAAAGTGACTGCGACGTGTACCGTCAGCAGAACGACACGTAGATCAGCTGTCTGTATGAAATATTTTTTTGCTGACGGTACATTCATCTCACCGGCCATTGTTGGACATAGGTTTTCTGAAGAAAGGAGGACTTTTGTCAATAATTACCGCGCGGGGCAATCGCAGAGCGTAGCGTCGCGTTGGGGATGCTGCTGCCCATCCCTGTCCTATGCATTTGAGCTACACTGTTTCAAATGGATATACCGCCATCTTTTGGTTCTAGTACCTTAGTCCCCTCTTACGACACTTGGTGTTGGGGGAGGTACTATTCTACTCTAATAGAACATCACGGCAAACGTGACAATGACGGTGCATTAAACAATTATAACAATTTTTTTTCACACAACATCTCAGACATTACCCTAACTCCGCGATATGTCGCTTAAAGCACTTACTCGCATTAGTCTTTTCATAGACGCCCATTATTTTTGGTTCTTCTAACCTGGCCCTTCTTTAATACCTCTTCTACCTAGTTGAAGTAAGTTCGCCTCGATCGTCCTATACCAACTCTTCCATTTAGGTCCGTTCTATATATTTGTGCAGCCATTCCACTTTCATCCCTTCTACATCCTCTATTGTTGTCACAACATCATCTTTTACACCACATTGAGCTCTTATCACACTATTCTTTAATCTATCTCTCAAACTCACACCATACATACTTCGAAGTGCTCTCATTTTAATAACATTTATACTAAGCGCGTGCTATTTTTAAAAACGATTTATATAAATATTTTACACTCCAAACGAACTCAATTGTTTCAAACCCATGACCCTTGGTAAACTAGATAAGGTATGCCGATTGCGCCATCAATCAAGTAAGACTATAAAACGGCAAACTAAAAAAATATGTCCACCCGTTGTAAAAATAATTATATCATTAATTCAAAACATTCGCGTGTACATTTTTAACACGACAATTTTTAGATTTAATTAATATATATCATACAATTGAATTATTTGATTAATTAATTTAATTGATTCACAAATTTTGTTCACGACGCCTCTCGCTCGTGACTTTTGATGTGATACTTCATCTTAGACCGAGGTCTATCTGGCTGTTCTGTCCAAAAGTCTTTATTCATCATGAAACTTTAGTCTTTCATGAGGCGGTCTCGCAAGACATGCGGCATGCAATAATAAGCATGCGGGCAATAAATGTTGTTGAAATGAGTGCACTTCGAAGTATCTATGGTGTGAGTTTGAGAGATATATCAAAGGATAGTATAATATGAAACAGAGGATAGAGATCTATGTTGTGTAAAAGATGATGTTGTGACATCAATAGAGAATGGAATTTGCAGATGGTTTGTATGTGTGTAAAGGGTGGATGAAAGTTGACCTTATTTACTTAGACTATATACGTGGTATTGAAGTATCGCTGACGCACAGTCGTTTATTTAAGACTGGATTCGCTCATTTTTTTTAAATAAAATAAAACCAAGATATTCTTTATTCAAGTAGGTCCATTACAGGCTTTCAAATCTGCAAAAATAATAAATAGAACATAATTAATTAATATAATATAATATTAATAATAGAACTAAATTATATTATATTCATAACCCTGATGACCTCGATGACCACACGGAATCATAAGAGTCATCTAACATAAATTAGGATTACTTTTTAATAATCTACCGGCACTAGATGGGTTTTAAAACTAAGTTGTATGCAAGCTTACACGAGCCACCACAAAGGAACCTACAAAAAAAATAATGATGATAAAGGTTCTATCAATACTAAATAGTAAGTGATAATGGAACCTCTACCAGCGTCGCTTAACAAACCACTGGCTTAAAACTAGGTTAAAGCGATTCCAGGCAGTTTTAGTATTAATAAAATCTTTAACACTAATAAGCTAAATAGTATTTGTTACACTTGGAACTGCCCAATCACATTTTCTTCGTTTATGTCCATCCAAAGGTTGCCTGGAATAGATCTGTGTGATTGGCCGACAATTGCCTTTTTATTTTTTTTTATTTTTTAATGGTAAGTTGTTTACATTTTGTTTAAAAATAATTTGACGTGATTTACCGGTAGAGTAGAATAGTACCTCCCACTGCACCAGGTGTCGCATGAGGCGACTAAGGTACCAAAACCGACAGATGGCGGTTTATTTATCTGGGACAGCGCATTCAAGTGTACTGTACAGGGCGGGGATTCCCCGTCACAAAAGCTGCGCTCTGCGATTGCCAACACGGTTGCCCAGCGCGGCAATTATGGGCAAAAAACCTCCTTTCTTAAGAGAAGAAGAAAGAAGCCTATGTCCAGCAGTGGGCTTTCAAAGGCTGGTATGATGATAATAATGAATTATCTATGTACAATAGAGTATTGTTATGCTTTAGAAATAAGCTTACTCTATCTAAATTTTTAAATTTAGTTATTTTTTTATTTTTTTTATTTATTTAACTTTATTGCACAAAATGTTACAAAATGTACAAATGGCGGACTTAATGCCAGATGGCATTATCTCCCAGTTAACCATTACACAAAACTGAAAAAAAAATATATATATAGTGGTGCAGGCAATATATATACAAAATAAATAAACGTGGCATACATATTTGTATAAATAAACGCAATAAATGCATATGATATAAATATATATATTTATATGTGTATATATATACATAAAATAACGAACATCAGAAATAGGGTTATAAAGTTAGAGAAGCAGCATCAGTAAATAAAGTACGGAGACAGCGTTTCAGGTTAAATTTGTTTGGGGATTACTTAATATTCAACGGAAGCTCGTTCCAGAGTCGTATAGCTGTCACTGTAAAAGAGTTTGTCAAAAAACTAGAGTGATGAGAAGGAGTTAAGAGCGAAAGAGTATTAGAAGAACGGAGATTACGTTCGTGAGAGGAAGTTATCTGTAAGCCTGATATTTTATTGTTGCTGTCTGGTATTTTATTGTTCTAATAACGCTTGATTTTACGTCTGAGTAGGCCAGCATTAAGTTCTTCCAAAACAACAATTAAAAAAGCTAAATTAAAAATATATAAAAACTATTACACTGTAAGTGGAAAACTGTCTATCCGTACTGAAATTATCCATCTCTTTCGATTCCCAAGCCTCTCTATGCCTGTCCCGCTCGGACAGATTGTAAAATTTATTTGCCTTTTTTTCACACCAACTAGACCAGAAAGTTGGCGAAGCAGAAATGTTCAATTGTTTTATTATAATAATCAATTCTTCTTACGTCATCGTATTCTTGGTTTGTTTAGGAATGTAGGTTATATTTTTTGCGATGTTTAAACTCTTCTTTTTTATAGGGTTTCGTACCTCAAACTAAAAAAAAAGAAACCTCACAAGCCAATTTAATATTACAAGGATATCACCATCAACCTTGTGACTTGAAGATTTTAAGCCACATCTATTTGGCGATATAAATAGGTGGATAGGAGTGAGGTACCAATGAGGCATTATTTCTACCTCATAAAAAGGTCATACGTCAACAAACTCATCATATAAATATTTGTAATAGGTAGGGATTTAACCCACGACCTTTGACGCATAAGATAAGAATACCAAATGCGCCAACGGATCCTTCAATTGAAGGTATTACTGAAAAGCATATACAGAAATCGCGTCTGTCAATCTGTTTAATAAACAATATAAAACAATATAAATATCTATAGACTAAGTTTTGACATCCGTCTGGTGCTGGCAGACTAGCATTAAAGTAGGACACTCAATGACCTATATGTTTAATTGACTTTTATAATCCCATAAGGTTGTCAGGGTCATCAGTCATTTGTATCAATATTGTATAATGCAAATCTATACTTATATAATTTTTTAATTTAATCTAATTGTTGTTTTGACAATTGGAAATTGCTTATGGATAGACCTATATAAATAAAAACATATTTCACTTTGCCTGCCCAGCGCAGCATTTATGAATTCCCGTTTCTTTTAGTATGTGTGTATATATGTGTCTATGGTTTACTAACAGACTCAAATAACTCTAACACTAAAGCCTACCTCAAGAATGAACGTATCACACACAATGCGTCAAAACAATACAAACCATAAATTTGTACAAACGCATTTAATGACTCGTCATTTGTCAGACACGTCAAGTTACGTCAAACAACTGTCAAAACAAAAGATAATTCCTTTTGACGGTGACAGTCGATCATTTGTCATTGTTGCAATTGCTTTTTGTTACTAATTTTATTTGATCAAAATACTTTTTTTATTCCTGTATCTCATCACCGTGATTTCAGCTATTGGAAGTTCATTGATGGTCATTGGTGTCTCTTGGGGGCAAGCGTTTTGGTAATCGCATAGCGTAGATATTGCGACGTGTTTCTGCTCTCAATTCCCGCCCTGTGCGTTTGAGCTACATTGTTTCGTATGGATATACCGCTATTTTATTTATTTATTTATTTAACTTTATTGCACAAAATGTTACAAAATGTACAAATGGCGGACTTAATGCCAGATGGCATTATCTCCCAGTTAACCATTACACAAAACAGAAAAAAATATATATATAGTGGTGCAGGCAATATATATACAAAATAGATAAACGTGGCATACATATTTGTATAAATAAACGTAATAAATGCATATGATATACAACATACATATATATATATATATATATATATTTATATATATATATTATAAGGGTTATAAAGTTAGAGAAGCAGCATCAGTAAATAAAGCACGGAGACAGCGTTTCAGGACAAATTTGTTTGGGGATTGCTTAATATTGAACGGAAGCTCGTTCCAGTCGTATAGCTGTCACTGTAAAAGAGTTATATCATATCTATATATATATAGATATATATTTATAGCTATCCGTCAGTTCTGGTACCTCAGTCGCCTCTTATGACACCTGGTACAGAGGGTGGTACTATTCTGTTCTGCTGGATTCAATATTTTTTGTAAATATTTGTGGGGATCGATGGATCCGATGGCGATGACGGTAGTGATCCTATCTAGTTCGCCAAAGGTTGAGGGTTCGGTCCTCACCCAGTACAAATATTTAAATTATGACTTTTGTGTAAGTTTTGTGTCTGGGTGTTAAAAATATGTATTTGTGATTGCTGTGTTGTCTGACGTCCGTAACACAAGTGCTTTATGCAAATTACTCTGGACCCATATATGAAACGTTCTCTGAACTTATTATATTTATAATTATTATTATCGAACCCACAACCCTCGGTGGACAAGATAGGATTACTACCACACGCACCAACGGGCCCGATTAAATTTTATATGGGTCGATAAAACAATAAAAATATTGCCGACGAATCGAGTTAAATCGATATATTTGATCGATTTCAATACAGATGCGGCCTAGTGATCGATTTGGCGGCCTGACCTATTCTTTCGTCACGTGCAACCGATTAATAGACGAAATGGAAAGTGAATACGTTTTCATTGTTTCGTCACACGACACAAATTAGCCTGTCTGTATCAAAAAAGGTATGGTATATTTTATGCTAACTTATACACAATATTTCGCCTTCAGTAACCCGACAATATTGCAGCAATGTGTCGGACTATCAAAGATTGCTACTAGAGAATTCGATCCCGATCGATATTTCTTAACCCGGAATTTCGGGATTATCTACAGGTAATCTTTGGACCCCGGGATAGTCTCGGCAACGAAACACAAATCAAAATCAACTTTTTATTCAAAATATTTAGTTAAATCTTCAATAAACAAATCTAAATTATACATTCTTCAAATAAAATAAATAAATTGGGCACTTTTCTGTAAATAATTTATAAAACAGTTTGATAAATAAATTGTTTATAGAATTGCCTGATTATTTTATTATTTTACAATAAACTTTAAAAAATCTTAAGACTAGTATACCTAATATAAAAAAGACTATTTGCAAAAGAGATGTATGCTTTATTGACTTATTTATAATATATCAATACTGAACACGCCTGGATACATCCAATTTAATCCATTATATAGTATCGGATCGAAAAGTTAGGTACCGGCAGAGTAGAATAGTGCCTCCCACTGCACGAGGTGTGTTAAAAGGCGACTAAGGTACCAGAAGCGATAGATGGCGGTATATCTATCCGGAACAGTGCAGCTCAAATGCACAGGGCGGGGATGGGCAGCAGCATCCTCATCGAGAAAGCTTCGCGCTGCCAACACGCTTGCTGAACGCGGCACTTATGGACAAAAAACATCTTTTCTTGGGGAGGCCTGTGTCCAGCAGTGGACTTTAATGGCTGGTATAATGATGATGATGTGTGCGTCTAAGCTGTGCTATAGGATAATAAGAAGAACACAGGGCATATTGGTATGTTGTGATGGATAACCAAGTTCTAGAGGGCTGGGTTTATCGACCTTGTAATGAGGTAACATTGAAGAAAGTTATTTTTATTATTAAATTAGATATCAATATATTGCGTCAATTACAAATAACGTTCATTCTACTATTTTTATTTTATATTCTTTAATTATAGAGTTCATAGAATGTATTTTACTGACAAGAATTTGAATCTTAGATCTTGCACATTAAAGACGATAACCATACTCGGATTGAGTTGTCAATATATATATATATATATATATATATATAATATTTTTAAACCAGACCGACAAGCATACAGTCCCCGTGATAGCAAGCGTTACCGCAACCTATAGACGCTCGTATGATATTAACAAGGATGTCACTACATTACCCAGTAACTTCACTGCCTCTCACCCATCAAACCGGAACACAGCAATACAAATACTGCTATTTAGCGGTAGAAATAGGTGAGAGTGAGGTATTAATGCAGTTGACCTTGGTTTAAGACGACCTCGTGTCAAAATTGTTATTATGATAATTCTGCATCAAACTCTTATAGTCAAAGTCTAATATAATTTTATTTAAATAGTCCATCATAGGCACTTTTAAATCGTAAAAATAATGAATATAGACTTGACGGACTCGGTGGCGCAGATGGTAGTGATCCTATCTTATGCGCCAGGGGTCGTAGGTTCGATACCCACCCAGGACAAATATTTATATGATGGTATCTGTGCTTGTCCTGTGTCAGAGTGTTGAATGTATGTATTTAAGTATTATATTTGTAATTAGTCTGTTGTCTAGTGTCCGGAACAGAAGTGCTTTTACCGAGTTATCTCCGATTCAGGTCAACGTGTGAGATGTTGTGTGAATATTATTTGCTAATTACAATTTGAGACAAATGACCGATGACCCTGATAACCAGTGTAATAAGAGTAATTGTAACAAATAGGTCATTGAGTGTCCTACTTTTATACTAGTCTGCCGGCACCAGACGGGTATTATAACTCAGTTTGTAGCAGGTTCATTACGCGAGCCACCAGAAAAGAACCTGCAAGAAATAGTTTCAGATATCAACAGTAATCGGAAAACATATGGTAAATTATAGGTTCTCTTTCAGGGTATCCCTTCATTCATCATTCTCTCTCACACACATAATTATACATTTCACAGCACTAACTACCGTGACTTCCGCTCATTTCAGTACTCTAAGGGCTAGAGGCATTTTCTTCTGTATATACTAATTCTCTAAAAATTCTCTTAAAACAGATGCCATCGACCCACGTCGAGCTCAGAAACAAAATCAATCCACTAACAAACTTGCAAAACCGATGTTCATACAAACGGAAACGAAAGCCGCGGACAGAGGGGATTATCTGTTTCCGAACGCAACTGGCACGGTGTTGCCACAATTCCGCCCAATAACCGACGAGCAGATGGCGCGCATGTCGCAAATATTAAAAGACATCCCGAGGAACACGAGAAATGGCCGCGTGTTGGACCGAGAGGCAACCACTACGCCTGTGTCAATAAAAGAGAGGCAAGACGAGAAGATGTGCCCCCAAGGGGGGACGTGCGAGTTCTTTTTCTACTGCTGGATGGTTGGTGGGCTACTAGATGGTTCTTGCGGTGGTTTGCTAAAAGGATGCTGTCATCGAGTCGCGAAAGCCGGCATACTCGGCGTCCAAGACTCGAATAGCATTGACTATGCTTCGAACGAAGCGTACAGTTTTGGCCCAGTCATTAATGACGAAAGTAAGTGGACACGAGAGTGAATTTGTCACTAATTCTAACACTGTTGCGTAATTTGTTAGTCAGAGAATAGCCACTTTTGCTGTTTTAATGACGGTTTTAGCGAGTCAGCTGTAATTATCACGTAAAATAAATGGCTTTGTACACACATTGAGTTACACTTTTATATATATTTGCTCGTGTAAGTACTAATTTATAGTAATTTGTAATTTATTCGTGTCGTAATATTTTCACAACACAATATTGCACTTTTACTAATGTTCATTTTACACAAACAAAGGAACGCTACAAACGTTCTTTTGTTTTGTTCTATTCTTTCTGTAAATATTCATTTGTTTCTCAAAATTTTGTTTTTGGCATTTGTTTCTGGAGAGCTTTACAGAGCTTGACATTTTTTTTTAAATAAAATGAACTGCTAATTACGCAACGGTAATAGAGAATTACGTGAGACAAATCTCCAATAAAAAAAACTAACAGAGCTCAGATGTGGTCGAAGGCAAGACATAGCTATATAATGGGGATCCAGAAAACAGTGACGTCATCAAGGTATAACAACGAAATTTGTATATAATGTACATAAGAACATATATATATATATCTATTATTATAGTATACTCTTTCTTTATCTGCCATTTCTAACTATGTCTTGCTTTCTTACCTATTATTTCTAACTCACTAACTTGTTTTAAATTCTCTTTGTTTATCCCTATATTTTATTTGTGCTTCCAACAGATGGCAGGTAAGTGCTTGACTAATTTTTGTTTACCGTTATTATTATCTATATTACATGTCTAATTATGTAATAACTTTAAAAAATACAGAAATCCATCACTCATTCATGAGGTAGATAGAGACGAAAGGTGGTATAAATAATTAGATTTCTATTGCATTTGATTATAAACTAATGTGTGGCATTTACAATAAAAAGTGTGGATATAGAAATAAATAAAAATCCTTATTTACCTAACAAAAATACTAAATTTATTTTTCTCTTACCCCAATACTACAACTAAATATAAATATGTCGGTCTTTTTGCTTACTATCTATACTCATATGATATACGCGAAAGTTTGTGAATATGCTGGTTTTTCGTTTACGCTGGTCAAGCGGAACAGGTCTAAATCAAATATAGCACAGGAAATATCTATAGTCTGGTGTATTAAACTACTTTTTATCCTAAAAACATGTTCCTGTAGGATATATCTGGTTTTTTATCGTTCTCTATGGATTTGGCATGACTTTTTAACTCAGTTTATCTATCAAGGAGTGACATAGACTTCGACCTGGAATAACAAGAGATCCTCGGGGATGCGATATAAATTATTGACCTCGCGGACAAAGATACGGCTGGAAGCCATTTATTTTCTAATACCCTACGTGTTTTAATTTTTTTAGATTTTATTTATTTAATCATTGAACTTTACTGCACAAAATATTACAGAGTGTACAAATGGCGGACTTAATGCCAGTTGGCGTTATCTCCCAGTCAACCATCACGCGAAATATTTCTATTTATTTATATATATCATATATATATATATATATGCATATATATATATATAGTGGTAATAGATAATAAAAAAATAGATAAACGTTACATACATATTCGTATAAATAAACGCAATAAATACATATGATACAAAATATATGTGCTATATCAAAAAAAGATGCTGAGCTGAGCAAGCGTGAGCTTAACATCGCACGCCGCTGCCCATCTCCACCCAGCATTTGAGAAGCACTGTTTCAGATGGATACACCTCCATCTGCCTGTTTCGGTACCTAAGTTGCCTCATACGACACCTGGTACAAGGGGAGGTACTATTCTACTCTGTCGGTACCCCACAGCTAAAATTATAGTCGCAATATTTTTCTTATGTACGAGCGTGTATAGGCTGCGGTGACTCTTAGTATCTCGAGGTACGTATTCTTGTTTGTCGACTAATTCAAATAAAAAGTAGAACACACTAACAATGCTATTTGGACCTCCGATAACTTACAAACCAGTCTCAAATTAACAAGGAGGTCTCTCGAAGGTCCCTTAAAGTGCGAGGCCTTTGAAGCTTCGCCTCTGGAGATCAGTTATTTCATTATTTGCTGTACGATTATATTTATAAAGATTTAGCTATAATCAGTTATATCTCGTTGATGTCTTTTACTCGTTCGAAATGAATACGAAGTTCAGTATTCCAATACATATTCTACATATTTTTTCAATATATTTCAAAATTTTCGTATCAATTTGATGGTCAACTGGTATTTTTATTTCCTAGAAATAATATCGCTGTGTAAAAAGAAGAAAAATTGAAAATTTTATACGTAAATATTCGCGCCAAAACTAGGCAAAACGACAACCGCCATAATTGTGCCGTCATATGAACGGAAACGAATAAATGTCAAACGTACTAGAGCAGTGGATTAAACTTTTTATTTTTCAAAACTTAATAATGAGCTTTCATTTAACGTATCATCGGTGTATAGTGCCAAAATGTAACAATACAACTATGAAGACTCCAGAAAAGATCGGCATTACAAGCAATGAACTTTGCTGTCATCACCGCTTACATTTTTGTCAGATTTGTTCTATCCGCATTTACGAATCCATCCCCAATTATAAATAATAGCGAACTAAATATAACAAGCCACAAATTCGATTTAAAGAGATCAAACTGTCTCTGTTGTTGCATGTTACTTGTTTATTGCAATTCGTTTGCGGTCAGGCACCGGCAGAGTAAAATAGTACCTCTCCCTGTACCAGGTGTCGTAAGAGGCGACTAAGGTACCAGAACCGACAGATGGTGGAATATCCATCCGAAAACAGTGCAGCTCAAATACACAGGGCGGGGATGGGAAGCAGCATCCCTGTCGTAAAAGCTGCGCTCTACAATTGCCAACACATTTGGCTCGTTCTTGGGGAGGCCTATGTCCAGCAGTGGACTTCCAACGGCTGTAGTGATGATGATGATTTGACGTCACTCACGAAATAAATATGGCGGCCGGCGTTTACGGCCATACAATTACAATTAAAAAATAAAATTACAGTTTTATTTTGGATATTATAAATAAAACACATATTTATATACCAAAATAGTATTATACTTGTGCTTCTTATGGTAGAGAGTATATAAATGATAAACTGTCATAATTAAATTTTGATAAATGAAACTACCATACATTTTAAGAGAAACAATTATAGACATATTTGTTTTACAGAACACATTTCATATAAAGTAGTAAATGACTAATGAACTAAGAAATTTTTATAAAGACAGCTTGAATGTACCGTTACATTAAAATAACCATTATCATTATCCATCCACCTGATATGATGATGATATCAGGTGGATGATCCTATCTTGTGCACTCAGGTCGTAGGTTTGAGTGCCCCAAGTAAATATTTATGTTTGGTCTGTGACTGGGTGTTATATTTATGTATCTCAGTATTATATTTTTGTAGTACTACTCTTATCTGATATCCATACCACAAATGCTTTAAGCCGTACTAATCTTGGAGTCAGGTCAATGTATGAGAATTCGCGTGAATTTATAAAACCCATAGAACATCCACTTATAGACATAGGCTAAATAAAGGGGGGATTTCTTCTATATTTTCCGCGCTCTCGCGATCGACCTGTCTCTGTTGCATTTGACTTACACGGTTTCCGGTTCTGGTACCACAATCGCCTCTTACGATATCTGGTATAAAGAGGTTCTATTCAACTCTACCGGTATTCCACGCCGACAGCCAATCAAAATAATAAAAAACACGATTTCTAAGAACTAAAGAACTATATATACAAACTTGGTCTACATTAGTCTCTCTAACCTATCTCTACCGCCAAACAGCAGTGTTTGCATTAATGTGTTCCGGTTTGAAGGGTGAGAGAGACAGTGAAATAACCGGGTAATGTGACATAATATTGTCGTAATGCGCTAGCCTTATATATCTATGAGCATACATAGAATTCGTAGACGTTTACCCGCGTAAGGATCTCCAATTTTCCCCATTTCGTTGATGAAACTTCAATACCGCGTATGTAGCTTAAGTTAATAAGGTCCATTTTCCATCTTTTCTAATTGAATTGTCAACTTTATTTGCAACTGCTACTTACGCGGTGTTGCACTATCATCAACGATATTCCACATTCTTACATAGATCGACTCTATAGATTCCAATCGTCATGTGCTGTAAGATTTTTTAAAGAACTAAACCCAAACGTTTATGAGACGATCAAACTACTCTATGTTGAGTCTATTTAATACTTTATTTACGATTCTAGATATTATCATCATACTTACCACTGATAGTCCACTGCTAGACATAAGCTTCTCCAAGAAAGTAAGGATTTTTCTAATAATTGCTCCGCTGGGCAAGCATGTTGGCAGTCGCAAAACGCAGCTTTCGCAACGGGTATGCTGCTGCCCATCTCCGCCCTGTGCTTTTGAGTTGCCTCCTCCTTAGTGCAGTGATAAGTTCTAATCTACTTGATACCTAACAGCTAGATATAAATAGATTTAGTTTTAAAGTGACTATATCAATGTGTTGCCATACTAAAATATTTATAACAGATTTTTCGATCGTCGTTTATTAAATATGCTCATTTCCAAAAAATCTGCATAGCAAGAGTCGCTTTACAATTGAGGAACTAAAAGATCTCCGACTCTACTGTCTCCAAAGTCGAGGTCCGGAGACCATGTGACCTACAAAAGCTGACATTTGGACGCCGGCGCCGAGAAAGTGGTTGCGTCACCGCAGCTGACTCGTGCTCTACGTAATGTAGAGTAGTAGTGTAGAGTTTATCTTTAGAATCAAGAGACATTTTGTTTTTTTTTTTTAGTTAGTGAATATAAGGCGAGAATTTGTGACATTTTATTTTTGTTTTAAGAATAAAAGGCGGGAGTGTTTATTTGAACGGAATTGTCTGGTTTATTTAAAAAAAAAAACAATTTTGAATGGTCAACGATAGAATGTAGTTTATGTAATGTTTCGCAAACGATGGGGAAAGGAGTTCACCGAATGAAAGAAAAAGATTACAGTTATTTTTATATACTATTTCTCTTACTTAACAAGCAATATATATATACATATATAATTTTGTAAGTGTTATGTTTGTGATACCTGAGTTTTCTCAGAGAAATCACAAATATAATACTTAAATACATATTTTTAATACCCAGCCACAGAACAAACAAAATTATCATTATAGAAATATATTTAACTCCGATAAACAGCCTAAAAGTCATGCTGAAGAAATAAAGGCCAAATACCATTTTGAATCTTTTCGAGATAAATAAATAACCTACGTTTAAATTTCATGTAGATCTGTTTGGCTTGTCTGGTGAGAAAGAAATTACAAACTCATCCAAACTCGCAAATTTATAATGTTGGTGTAATTTATACACGAACAGGCACGGACAGACATCGTTCTGTCAAAAGTAAAAATACAATAAATATAAAGGAATCGGAATTCCGTTGATCCCAACAAACCTGATGCGGACGATTACAAAAACCACAAAAAAAAGAATTGACCGATCAAATACAATCGTTCTAGAGTTGAACAGACATTTAAAAAACTCATTTTTATTTCTATAAGTATTCAACTTAGCTGACTTGACATACGTTGACATGTCTGATGATAAGAAACAACTTATGTCAAAAGTTAGATCAAACTGTAAACAGTAAGCAAAAAAGTAATTTAAATCGATTCAGTAGTCGAGAAGTTCATCACGGACAAACGAGCCACGAAATGTTTATCTAATAGTTTTCCTACATCATAGATATCCTCAAAAAACACATGTTGAAATGTCTGTCTGAACACAGGGATTGCCAAACTTAAACAACATTCAACTTTCTCGGTTTGAACACGGGCCAAGATTTCGACAGGGATGAATCTATTTGAGTTGCTCGCAAATTTTTCTTAACATTGCATTTTTCTTAGGATTTGTTTGATAATGTAAATAATTATTTATAAATTCACATATCTTGACGAATGTCACTACCTTCTGATCTTAATACACACTTTCGCACTGTTGCCGGTAGAAATAGGTGAGAGTGAGGTACCAATGCAGACGACCTTTGCAGTCTACCTCTAGTAAAGAACATTAGTATTGATAAGCAAAATTCAAAAGTGCAGTCATCTCAAATCTCGCATAGATTATGTAACGTGAGTATACAATATTTAATGAAGAATGAGTCATTGATACTGATTGAAAAAATATGTATGAAGCAACTCGCGCTTCGAATTTCGCTTTAAACTTGAGCAATGTTTGTGTGAATCTAATGTGTTTAGACATTGGGTTTTCCTAGAGATATACATTTCATAATAGGTAAAACCAAGTTGCTGTGCGGTACCGGGTGAGTAGAATAGTACCTGTTTTAGATGTCGTAAGAAGAGATTGATTGTTGAAAACTACAGATATATTTATAAATATGTTTTTTTAAAACGACATCTCATGTATTGACCTGACTCCGTGATAAGTCGCTTAAAGCACTTATGTTACGGATATCAGACAACAGAGGTGTTCTTCCGTCCCGGTGGTAGAGATCCTATCTAGTGCGCCAAATGTCGTGGATTCATTCCCCACCCAGAGCAAATATTAATAAAACCTAAGTTACCTAAAACCTAACCAGATCTTTACCCTATTGGGACATCCCTCTCACTCTTTATGGGAGAGAGCGAGGCGGTGTTCTTACCTAATTACCTATACTCTTCTGTCAAGTCACTTCTCGTTAAAAGTGTATAAAAAACATACTTCCACAACCCAATAACCCGAATGTATCGTTCCTACAATAAACTGAAACGCAGTAGCAAACACGTAGATGTTTTTTCATAATAATTACCGTGCTTTTAAGAAGGAACTTTCAAACATTCTGGCGTCTGAATCATTCATAAATTTCATAATCGGTTAAAAATCAAAGAAATAATTCATTGTATATATTTTTTTCTTGTATTCTTTAACATTATTTATGTCATGTTTAACAAACATAAACATGTCGTGTTCACATCTCCTAGGTAACCGTTTGGTTAAAATTATATAAGCCGTAAAACGTCCACTGCCTATAATTAATTGCCTCTTTGGACGGGCGTGAAAGCTGTTTCAGGTGAATATGGAAAGGTTGTGGGTTCGATCCTCACCTAGGCGAGATATTAATACGATGAATAGCAACCCCCCCCCCCCCCCCCCCCCTCCCCCCCCCTTTTTAATTTGAACTACTTCAAAAACAGAAAGTTTCATACTAATATTGCACTCCTGATTTAACCCTTAAAGGGGTGAATTTTCATAAATCCCTTCTTAGTTTTCTCCTTAGTTATAAAAGGTACCCTTGTGCAAAATTTTAAGTTTTAAACCTTTATAGTACGAGTATATATGTCGGTAATTTTCTTCTAGATTTGTTTATTCTATATCTTTATATTTAAGTATTTATGATTCCTCAAATATCCAATGTCAGAAACATAAGTGCTTTAAGCGACTTACCTCGGAGTCAGTTCAACACATAAGATGTCGTGTGAAAAAACATATTTATAAATATACCGCTATCTGTAGTTTTCAACAATCAATCTCTTCTTACGACATCTAAAACAGGTCCTATTCTACTTACCCGGTACCGCACAGCAACTTGGTTTTACCTATTATGAAATGTATATCTCTAGGAAAACCCAATGTCTAAACACATCAGATTCACACAAACATTGCTCAAGTTTAAAGCGAAATTCGAAGCGCGAGTTGCTTCATACATATTTTTTCAATCGGTATCAATGACTCATTCTTCATTAAATATTGTATACTCACGTTACATAATCTATGCGAGATTTTAGATGACTGCACTTTTGAATTTTGCTTATCAATACTAATGTTCTTTACTAGAGGTAGACTGCAAAGGTCGTCTGTATTGGTACCTCACTCTCACCTATTTCTACCGGCAACAGTGCGAAAGTGTGTATTAAGATCAGAAGGTAGTGAAATTACTGGATAATATATCACTCTTTACGTCACAAAGTTGGCAGCGTGATAGTGATATATTTGTAGTAATAAGACTGTCGATAAGCTTTAGTGACACTAATTTATCAGACCTATTTCACATGAGGTAGACCTCATCGTCATCATAACTGCTATTGGAAGTCCATAATTGCCAGCGCGACAAGCGTGTTGGCAATCGCAGAGCGCAGCTTTCGCGACGGAGATGCTGCCCATCCCCACCCTATGCATTTGAGCTGAACTGTCTCGGAGTGATATACATTTTGTCTGTTCTGGTCTCTTTGTCGCATCTTACACCTAGTACTGAGGGAGGTACTCAACTATGACGGTACATCACTTTCACCTATTTCTAGAGCCAAATAGCAGTGATTGCTGTGTTTCTATTGTGTGTTTTAAGGGTGAGGGAGGCAGTAAAATTACTGAGTAATGTGACATAGTTTCTTTAAACCATCAGGACATCAACTCGCTAATGACGTCCTCGCAATGATACTTACTATCACTCTGACCGTATATGTATATTTGTCGACCTATTTTAATAAAAAAAGACAAAGAAATAGTTTAATTTTCCCAATAGCGCTATAATTCACGTCTTGGTTCAACTTCTCAGAGCAAACGTTCAGATGGGCAACTTTGTCTCTAACGTATAATGTTGACTCAGATGTGTAATTTTAGTTCTTATCAGGTGTGTTCAGTCATTATTGTTACTAAGTCTCATATTTGTCTCAGTGCATCTATAGTGTAAGTTTGACATAAAGGTGTAACTTTGCCTCAGATGTATAACTTTGTCTCATATTACACATATGAGACAAAGTTATACATCTACACCAGTTATACATCATTGCCTCATATGGAAAACTTTGTCTCATATGTGTAACATTGCCCCATATGGAAAACTTTGCCTCAAAAAACCAAACTTACGAACGTGTAAGTTTGTTTCACATGATGTGGATAAATTTACGCATGTATTTATAACAGAAATGCCATTCATCTTCGCGAAGGAAATGCTGCAGCCTATCTCCTGTCTTTTACAATTGAGCTGAACTAATTTGGTGGTATGTGTCACCATCTGTGGATTTCGGTATCTCACTGTCTCTAAAGATACCTACCAGAGAGAGGTCTTATATAAACTACACGCGTGTACCCTATGCCATGCCTTAACCGTTGACTACCGGCAGAGAAGAATAATATCTTCCCCTGTACCAGGTATAAGAGGTACAAGAGGGGACTGAGATGCCTACACCGACAGATGCCGGTATATCCATACAGAATAGCGTATAGATAGTATGCCCACCATGCCTACCCAGCGTGACAATTAAGGGTAAAATTTCATCAATGACTATATCGAAAAGTGGATGTCCACCGACTAACATGGTGATAATACTTTAAGTTACTTCTCTTTATAATGTACAAAGTTAACCACTTAACTAGTCAAAGTTATCCGCGTGTAAATTGTAAGGCACGTAATTTTGTGGAGACACGAGTTTAGTGCCAAATTTCTCCAATATTCGCTATAAGTTGGTTCGATTCGCCGAGGAATGCATAAGTGAACGAGTGAAAGGAAAAATCGCGGAAAACACGCGTCGCTGCGCGCGATTACTAGTCCGTGAGGATTCGAGACATGAGCTTAAGCGGGCGCGGAATGATTGTCATAAAAAACACTCGTATAATGCGGTTATTAGAAAGTTCTATACTTAAATGTGAAAAGAACGAAAAAAATAATTACACCACAAAAAACAAGAAAAAAAATATAATAATAATAATCTCAACGCTAATAAGAGACAATAAACTTTATCTATTACCGTAAGGTACCGGCAGAGTAGAATAATACCTCCCTATATACCAGGTATTGTTAGGTGATTGAAGTACCATAATCGACAGATGGCGGTGTTTCCAACCGAAACAGTGCACCTCAAATGCACAGGGTGGGGATGTGCAGCAGCATCCACGTCGCGAAAGCTGCGCTCTGCGATTGCTAGGGCGGTAATTAAGGCAGAAATTCCCCCATTCTTGGATGGCCTATATCCTGTAGTGGTCCTCTAATGGCTGTAATGATGGTAATGTTATATATGTAGTTGATACGTACTTTTGTATACAAAATGCAGGCTGCGCAAAAACTGGAACTCTATTGGAAATTCCAGTTTTTGCCCAGGATTGCTCATGTGCTATTTGGGGTGGATATACCTGTCGGTTGCGATACCGCAATCGTCTCTTACGACACCTATTAAAAAGGGAGGTACTACTCTTCACTAAAGGTATCTGCAGTATTTTTGCCGCGGATGGTATTGATCCTATCTAATGCGAAAAAGGTCGTGGTAAAACCCCCATATAGGACAAATGTTACTATGATGACATTTCTGTTTGTTCTGTGTTCGTTGAATATATGTATTATATTTGTGATTCTTCTGTTGTCTGATATTTGTAACGTGTGTTTTTAGCGAATTCGGTCAGGTTCATGTAAGAGATGAAAGGTGAATTTAATATTGTTATTACTATGAGGGATCTCTATTAACTCTCTGGTCATCAACGGTCATCAGGGTTATTAGATATTTTAGATATATGTAGTCGCGTAGTAACACAACTGCTTTAAGCAATTCATCACGGAATCAGATCAATCTATGTTTTTTTTTTATTTTTATTTACACATGCTTGATTGATTTATTTTGTTATGGCATACTTTCAATTTCTTGCCCCGTAACCACTAGTTTCTTATCGCTTGCGCCACACTTCGTGAGCAGTGGCCATTCGAGCGATCGTTTCCTTTCCTACGATGTAACCAGGCTATTACAAGGGCGATATTGTATATCAAAATTATAAATAAAGAACAAACAACAACCCATAAAGTTTGATCACGCTTCTCCTAAACATGCACTAGAATTGTCTTTGGGCACCTGTTAAGTCTAAAATATGAAAGAAAAATTGCTATTTTTAGATTTAGATACAACTGTCGAACGTTTGACAGTTTTTAAAAACTTTAACACAAGATAAGAGAATTATAAAATAATATCTCATACATTGATCTGACTCCGATTTAAGTAGCTT
The DNA here is from genome assembly GCA_020976665.1 of Heortia vitessoides. Lineage (NCBI taxonomy): Eukaryota > Metazoa > Arthropoda > Insecta > Lepidoptera > Crambidae > Heortia > Heortia vitessoides. Next base: position 3,129,401 of record JACJUM010003212.1, on the reverse strand, counting down.
AAAGCACTTGTGTTACGGACATCAGACACTAGAAAAATCGCAAAAATAATACTAAAATACATAATTAATATCAAGACACGAAACAAACACAAGTATTGGTCATAAATAGTCGTCCAGAGTGGGGATCGAACCCACGACCCCTGGTTCACAAGATAGGATCACTACCATCTGCACTATCCGGCCCGTCATATTCCATGAACAAATATTGAATCTAATTATATAAATATTGCAATAATAAAAAATATAAATTAATTAAACTAAGTATTTAGTTTAATTAATTAAATTTATTTACTGCCGCTCTATATATTCGTGCAGTCATTCTACTTTCATCTATCCTTTCTACATGTCCTAACCATCTTAAAATTTCTTACTCTATTGTTGTAAGAACATCATCTTTTACACCACATCGATCAATGACCCACAACATGCGTATAATAGAAACTTAATAAATTAGAATGTGTCTTAAGTTATATACTAAGCTCGCCAATATATGCCACGATACACCTACTATTAATTGACCTCTCAAGGAGACAGATTGAAGTGTGGAACAAAAGTGTGAACAGATTGAATCCCCACGCTATGCATTTGAGCTACGCTGTCTCGGATGGGTATACCGCCACCTGTCGGTTCTGGTAATTCGCCTCTTACGACACCTTGTACTGAGGCAGGTACTATTCTACTGCAGGTATCCATGGTTGTGACAAGAACTTCTGAAGATCGGATGTTGACAGCATCATCCCCGTCGCGAAAGCTGCGCTCTGCGATGGCTAACACGCTTGCCCGGCGCGGAATTTATAGGCAAAATTCTCCCTTTGTTTGGGAAGCCTATGTCCAATAGTGGAATTTCAATGGCTGGTATGATGAACACCCAGACATAGAACAAATACAAATATTTATAATATAAATATTTGTCCTGAGTGGGGATCGAATAAATCGAAATCGGGATATACTACTTAGCCGGTATCCATGTAATTTGTTTCATACCAATTATCCATATGAAATGTTACGCAACAATAATAATTGTGTTCCAAATACAATGCGGCACAGAATCCACTTTCATCCATTGTCTCCAAGCCGTGCTCGCTAGTTAGTTTCAAAAACTTCGCCGCGATCCGCGATCAACATCCTAAAATTGTAGATGAAAGTCCGCTGCGTGTTAATGTCTCTATTTTGTGTTGTTATTATGCTGGGTAAATTGTTATTATACTTTACGTCATGGTACGAGGCAGAAATCATTTTAAATTCGAGCACAGAAAGTACTTATCCAACTTTGCTTTCGAGTCGTTCACAAACGAATATTGGTTTCGACTGTGGGCGATTTTAGGCAATCGGTATTGATTTTATGACGGGCCCGATGGCGTAGATGGTAGTGATTCTATCTTGTGCGCCAAGGGTCGTGGGTTTGATTCACACCCAGAGCAAATTTTTATATGACGATATTTGTATTTTTTCCGTGTCTGGGTGTTAAATAAAAGTATTTAAATAGTATATTTGTGATTCCTCTGTTGTCTGGCGTCTGTAACACAAGTGCTTTAAGCGACTTACCATGAAGTCAGGTCATTGTGAGATGTTGTGGGATTAAATGTAATTTACATATTGGTTTTGACTGTGGTGATTTTAGGTAATTGGTATTGGTTTTTTGACGGGTCCGATGTCGCAGATGGTTCGATTACCATTCAAAGCAAATAATTTATATGATGATATTTGTGTTTGTTCTGTGTCTGGGTATTAAATATATGTAGTATATTTGTGATTCCTCTGTTGTCTGGCGTCCGTAACACGATTGTTTTAAACAACTTACCACGGAGTTAAGTCGTTATTTGAGATATTGCGTGAATTTATTATTATTACCTTAGTCGCCTCTTACGACACCTGGTTCAGGGGGAGGTACTACTCCGCCGGTACCCGGTACCCGACGGCCATCTTATTATGTCTTTGCTGTATTAATTAGGAGTTAACAAACTCTTTGTCACTTGATGTCCACATACTAAATGCATTAGTAATGCAACCCAGAACACTTGCTACACTAGGAAGATACAGAATGTGAATTGCTATTTGAAACTGGGACGTGATGTAATGCATTATTCATTTGTGCCAAGCAAATTTTGTGTCCTTGAATTGCCGGTTATCAAGGGCACTGTTAAACTAAGTTATGATATTTATAATATTTCGACAGCCCCGATTACGCAGATGGTTGTGATCATTGTGCCCCAAAGGTAAAACCAAGACAAATGTTTATATGATGATATTTGTATTTGTTATGTGTCTGGGTGTTAAATACATATATTTAAGTATTATATTTTTGGTTCTTCTCTATCACGGAGTTAGGTGAATGTATGAGATATTGTGTGAATTATTAATTACTAGCTGTGCCCGCGACTTAATCCGCGTGGAATAGTTTTTGTGGGTACCATACCTATTTACTTCAACTTATATAAACTTTGAATGTCATGTTTGTTTATATCGAATCAATATCCAGAAAAATAAGTTTCCTGCTTCTAGCTCTAGAAATAGCGATACTTTCATGCATTTGTTGACCCCCCTTTTCGACCCCTTACAACCCTTATTTTGAGTAAAAAAATAGCCTATGTTCTTTTTCTGGGTCTAAAGATTGTCTGTGCCAAATTTCATCAAAACCGGTTGGGAGGTTTTAGCGGGAAAGCGTAACAGACATACAGACAGACAGTTACTTTCGCATTTATAATAGTAGTAGGTAGGTTGTGATCATGTCTTGTGCGCTAAAGGTGCGTGGGTTCTAATCCTAACCAAATGTTAATATATTTGCATTTGTTTTGTGTCTGGGTGTTAAATTTTTTTGTTCATTGTTGATAAATTAATATTATTATATTTGTGGTTCCTGTGTAGTCGAATCCCTTACACAAGTGCTTTAAGCGAATTATCACGAAGTTAGGTGGATATATGAGATGTTGTGTGAATTATTAATAATAATGTTCGAATGCCAACGCAATTTGTAGGATAACATAAAGTTTCCAAAGATAAATAACCATTTTTATTGAGGAAATTAATTTTATTAAGGAAATCAAAACATTAAAAAATACGCAACAATTGTTCCTTATTTGAATTGTTCCTTATTCGAATTGTTCCATCAGCCATAACTTAATAAGTTAGCTAACATAAGTAGTAATATTAACTTGCGTAATCCCGCGTGGGGTACCGGCAGAGTCAAATAGTACCTCCACTGTACCGGGTGTCGTGAGAGGCGACTGAGGTACCGGAACCCGGATCAGATCAAATTCAGGCAGAAGCATTACCGTCGTGAAGTTACGTTCGGCCATTGCTACCACGTCCGCCCAGCGTGGCAATTATGGGCCAATTCCCACTTCCTAGAGGAGGCCTATGTCCACCAATGGACGTTCTATGGTTTCTTTAACGATGGTGATAATAACCTACATATATAAACGAAGAAACTGACTGTCTGACTGGCATATCAACACAGGGCCTTAGCTATAAAGCTTAGAAACTTCAAATTTTGCACATAGATGTCTTTAATACCGTAGGTGATTTTTGAAAATACTACTCCCTAAAGGGGTAACACGGGGGTGCAAAGTTAGTATGAAACTTTGTTGTTTTTGAAGTTCAATGAAATTTTATATAAAGTTTGTTAATTGAATGTCGTGAAACAGGTGTAAAATATTTTTACGAAAATCATCCCTCAGGGTGTAAAAGGAGGATGTAAAGTGAGTGTGGGGTCAAACGCTCAGCGTGGCCTGGCGACTACAATAGTTTCTCATTTCCACCTTCCTGATCTATTGGCTTTGCTACCTCAGTGTTGATCCACAGTACACAGGTAATATTCTTATTAATTTCTTTACACATATATACTCGTATATACAAATTTCTTAATAAAAAAATCGCAGGTGATCTCATATATTGATCTGATTCCATGATAAGTCGCTTAAAGCACTTGCGTTACAGACATCGGATAACGGAAGAATCACATACATACTATTTAGATTATTTAATAATAATAATAATATAATAATAATTATAACTTTATTCAACAACAAAAGGTAACTTAAACTAAAATACATTTTGATACATAGGTACCTAAACTAGGTCTAGCCTGTTCTTATAGGCTTTATTAATTGATTTATTATTGTTATCATCAGCATCATTAAACCAACAATTGGAAGTCCACTGCTGGACATAGGCCACCCAAGAAAAGTGGTATTTTGCCCATAATTGCCACACTGTGCAAGTGTGTTGGCTATCGGAATCCTTAAGCCTATCGCCTGTTGCATTTGAGCTGCTCTGTTTTAGATGGATATACCGCCAGCCGGTTACAGTACAGAGAGAGGTACTATTCTACTCTGCCAGACCTCGCGGTTAATTATTATTATAATACTTAGTTACTAAGTTCCATCCATAAAGCCATGTTGGAGCAATGATCTTAAAAAGGAACACGCTGTTTTCACTTAGCGTTCCAACGCTGTGACGTCAAATATAATGTTACTTTTTAGCGATTTCTTCTTGTGGTTATTGCAACACGTTAAATTAAGTGTGTTTGTATGATATATAAAAACGCGCCAATTAAAACCAAATAATCTATTAAACTAAGAGTAGCTGTTAAGTACCGGCAGAGTAGAGTAGTACCTCCCCCTTGTACCAGGTGTCGGAAGAGGTGGCTAAGGTACTAGAACCGACATATGGTGGTATTCCATCAGAAACAGTGCAGCTCAAATGTACAAGGCAGGCACATGGGCAGTTTACAGTTGGTATTTTAATAATATAATTGACACAGTCCGCCTTGTATGAATGACGCTATTTGGGATGGGTATCCCGCCATCTGTTGGTTCTGGTGACTTAATTAACCCTTGCGACACCAGGGAAGAGGGATAATCCAGGCGGTAAAAACGATGTAAAAAAATCACTTTCCAGTTAAATTAAAAAAATACATTCAAACAACTAATGTTGCACCATCAATAAAACTAATTCACAACTATAGCAAAATTCGCAAAACAAGCGAAACTCGCACTGTCATATTGCGAGATGTGCTTGTTTTCTTATCCAATATGGCTACCTGTCATATGTATACGCATTTAATAAATGCTCGTCACAACATTTGTTATCTAACACGACCCACTAAGCAATGTTTGTGTACGTTTGAAGCATACCAAACCATTCCCCTACTGTTCAAGCATTATGTCATGGAGAAAGTTGACGGAACCTACTTGCAGTGACCAACATTATGAAAAATGGGTTTTTATGTGTGACGTAAGAACCGGTCGGGCTCCGAGTGACCGGAACCTATGGGTTAGGAAGTGATTTAAAGGTCACAAGTTTACACATTGAGTAACCAATGCTTGCGGAAGATTTTCAAGATGGCTGACACGGTTTTCACGTACCTGTCAAATATTACGGACTTCTTTTTGTCTATTGCGATGAAATTTAACATGGATTTTACTATCTAATGAAGTGTTCTATTTTTTAATTATATGATAATAAAATTATATTAAATTAATGAAATTATATTGGTTTATTGTTTAATACGACAAATTAACTTGAATCTGAAATCTTGCAAAAAAAAAGGTAGACATCTTACAAAGGTGACTGCATCGATACCTCATTCTCACCTATTTCTACCGGCAAATAGCAGTGTTCTTGTTGCTGTGTTCCGGTTTGAAGGGTTAAGATTTACTAGCTAAACGTGACGAGATGTTAAGTTCACAAGGTTGGCGACATACTAATGATATCTTAATGATGATAGGAGCAGCTATCGGCTGCGGTGACGTTTATCATCAAGCGGACCGGATGCTTGTTTGTTGACTTCGTATCATAAAAAAGTGACATAGAATTGACAGACGATAGGTCAAGGACACCACAGGATCACACTGCCGACCATAGTCGTATTTAGGTGGGGGAGGGGTTGGTTTAATGCTTACCCCAGGATGGTCAAATGCCCATCCCAGAATATTGGGTTACCGATTTGAAAAGATGTACCTTCATTGAGTCATTGGCCTTGGCTTGTCAGGGGCCAGATTCTGAAGTAACCTGTAGGTACGACAATGATGCCAGCCTCTTACAACCGGCCCTATAAGAAATCACTTGAAGTATATGCAAGCAGTTGATGTCCTACCTCTGCTTATGGAAGGGGCACGATGGCGCAGATAGTAGTGATCTTGTCTTGTGCGTCAAAGTTCGTGGGTTCGATACCCATCCAGGTCAAATATTTATATAAAGATATTTATTTATGTTCTGTGCCTGGGTGTTAAATTTATGTATTTATTTAGTATATTTGTGATTCCTCTGCTGTCTGATTTCCGTGACACAAGTGTTTTGGGCAACTTCATTATGGAATTAGGTTAATGTATAGTTATGGTTTATAAGTTGTGGGAATTTATTCATTTATTATGGATGTTAAGGATGGACTGACAGACATTTCCCAACGGAAATAAAATAATAATCGTACTATTATGGCATAAACTGAACAATTATATAGCATTAATTGTAAATTAATGTATACAGGATACATCGCGTATTCGTTGCTTTAAAAAAAAACTATGAACATATCATTATTTAAAGCAATTAATGACTTATTTACCTTGCGAGATATTTTACAGGGTTTCTATTTAGGTAAGAAAGTATGAGGAAAGGAATTTTAAAAAAAATATACCCCCTAAGGGGGTAGAATGGAGGTGCTAAATTAGTATGATACTTTGCTGTTATTGAAGTTTGAATGAAATAATATGTAACATCATACCGAAGTCCACTGCTGGGCATAAGCCTCTCTAAGAAAGAAGGTTTTTTGCCCATAATTGCCGCGCGGGGCAATCGTGTTGGCAATAGCAGAGCGCAGTTTTCGCAACGGGGATGCTGCTGCCCATCCCTACCCATGCATTTGAGTTACACTGTCTCGGATGGATATACCGCCATCTGTCGGTTCTGGTATTTAGTCGCCTCTTACGACACCTAGTACAGGAGGAGATACTATTCTACCCTGCCAGTACCTCACGGCGTAAAAATATGTATTAATAATATGCCCTGTGCATTTGACATACACTATTTCTGATGGATATACCGCCATCTGTCGTATCCGGTAACTCAGCTGCCTCTTAAGGTACCCGGGAATACGCTGCAAATGCTGGCCGACGACGTTGATCAGAATAATGTACTAAAGTATTGTACACCATAAAAATACTACAAAAAAGATAACCTACAATAAACATTTTGTTATCGTCATTGCACTCGTGCCAATACAATAAACAAGCAAAAGCATACTTGATTCAGGCTCAAGTTATTTGCTTTGTTCCATTACATAATTTCACATCCTCCATTCTCACTTTCACTCGAACATATCATATGGTCCATATACGCATGATTGTATTAAGAAACATTGTGAATAAGAGAAACTTTGCACACACCAAATCCGTACATTTGGAACACCGTTTATAAGTTGTAATTATGCAAATGCAAATAAAAATGTCAGTTCGATTATAAACGTTTCGTTTTATTGTCGACTAGCAACGTCCCACGGCTCTTCCCGCGTTAAGTTGCAAAACTTCTTACTAACTTTGTACCCCCGTTTTAACCCCTTTAGGGAAAAGTCATTCAGAAAAATTGTTCACACATATTTATAATAATAATAATAATTCCTACGTCATCTTATATATTGTCTGTGATAATTTGCTTAAAGCACTTGTGTTAGAGACGTCAGACAACAAAGGAATAACAAAAATACATATATTTAACACCCAGATACAGAACAAACACAAATATCATCATATAAATATTTGCTCTGGATGTAAATCGAACCCACGACCCTGCCGCACAAAACAGGATAACTACAATCTGCGCCATCGGGCCCGCCAAATAATGACTTCATGACTTTCAATGAATAACTCCTATACCGAATTTCATTCGAATCACTTCAAAAACAATATAGTTTCATACTAACTTCGCATCCCCGTTTTACTCCTTAAGAGGGTGAATTTTCAAAAATCCTTTCTTACTGCTCCTCTTCGTTATAAAAGGAACTCCCGTGCTACATGTCAAGTTTCTAACCCTAGAGTATATATAATATATATGTGATATCAATGTAGAGCCTAAACTATAGGGCTCTACATTGATATCACAGTCAAACAGCTTCTCCTCTAATATACACTAATTTATTAAATAAAGACAATGGTTTCTTAGCGCTGACATTGGTTGAGGTTTCATTAGTGCCAACTACTACATAGGTGGTGCTGGTGGAACCTGTCTCACCACCAGCTTTTCATACAGGTTCCTTTCTGGTGGATCGCGTAATAAACCTGCAGGAAACTTAGTTTTAAGACTGGTCCGGTCATTTAATTATCTGTGTGTTAGGTGACTTTTATGATTCTGTGGGTCATCAGGGTCGTTTGTTTTACCTATAATTATGCATTGATCACTTCGTTATTACTTATTTTATAATTATTTTATTTTCCAGTTGAACAAAGTAAATATATTGTAGTTTGAAGGGATACTGTGAACAACTGTCAAGTTGACATATTCCCAACGCTTTATTAGTCTCATTCAAAAATTGCACACCATAGAAATCGTAGAACATCCACTGATGGACATAGTTATCGCCAAGAAAGGGGGATTTTTTACGTACATTAAAAAGACATTGCCAACTTTTTCCATTAAAGGATAACATGTCTTATGCTCATAGCCGTATAAGGCCGGGACTGTATCATCATCATTATCATTACAGCCATTGAAAGTCCACTGCTGGCCATAGGCTTCCCCAAGAAAGGGGGAATTGTGCCCATAATTGCAGCGATGGGCAAGCGTGTTGATAATCGCAGAGCGGAGCTTACGCGAAGGAGATGCTGCTGCCCATCCTCACCCTGTGCATTTGAACTACACTGTCTCGGATTGATATACCGCCATCTGTCGGTTCTGGCATCCTAATCGTCTCTTATGATACCTGTTAAAGAGGGAGGTACTATTCTACTCTGACGGTTTCTTTATTAAATCAGGTCGACTATCAAGCGTACAGTCCGAGATAGTAAGCGTCATAATCAGCCTTTAGACACTTGTAATATCAAAAGGATATCACTAGCGCATTACCAACATTGTGATATGAAGATATTATGTTACATTACCCTGTAATTTTACTGCCTCTATCACCTTTTAAGCCGAAACACTGAAATGCGTATACTGTTTGTAGAGATGAAAGAGAGGTACCAATGCAGGCGACTTTTATAGGACGTCTAAATCTAGTATAAGCATTATACTAACTAATAGTCTAACTAAAAAATGTTAGAAATATAATTATAGTTGCCTTTGGACATCCACTGCTAGACCTCCCCAAGAAGGGAGGAATTTGTCAATAATTTTCGCACTGTGCAACCCTGTTGGCAATCGTAGAGCGTAGCTTCGCGACGGGAATGCTGCTGCCCAATCCTGTTGCGTTTCAGCTGGACTGTTTTGGGTCATCTGTCACTTCCGGTATCACAGTCGCGTACGACCCCTGGGACACAGGAAGGTGTTTTTCCACTTTACCGTAACCCAAGCCCCGAAGGTAAACATGCAAAAGATAACATTAATAATATCTAAAATGCAAACCCATAATAAACTACAATAGTATCTCACCTTCGTATCTAATATACGTCTTGTAACAACACACCGTGAAACAATTGGTCTGTCCGTCCGTTCGTTTCGCAACTTCCAGCTATAATCATGGGTCAGACAATCTTCCGTCACGTCCTCCGACCATACCATTGGTTTATGTCCTAAGTTTTTTAATTAGACATCAACTATTCTATATACAGGTGCCATGAGGTACCGGCAGAGTAGAAAAATCTATCCCCCTACGGGTTCTGTAAGAGGTGGCTAAGGAACAGACAGACAGGTAGCGGTATGGAAATACCGCAATAGTATATCTCAAATTTACAGGTCGATGATGGGCAGCAGCATCTTGCGCGCGGCAATTATGGGCAGAATTACCCTTTTCGTAGGGAGTCTTATGTCCAGCAGTGGACCTTCAATGGATGAAGTGGTTATTTTTATTAGACAAACAAGCCTACAGACCGCTTGATAATAAGCGTCGTGGCAGCATATAGACGCTCGAAATATCACAAGGATATCTAGCGCGTTGATTACCTTGTGACTTGAAGATGTAAAGCCCGATTTACCCAATAATTTCACTGCCCTTCAAATGTTTAGCAGTAGAAATATGTGAGAGTGAAGTACTAATAGGGACGATCTTTGTATGAGGTATGCCTGTAGAATCGTATCTTTATCATTAGTCAAATGATCATCATTAGATAATTCGTAGGACGTCCATTGCTGGACATAGACCTCCCCAAGTAATTTCCAATTGGACCGGTTGTAAGCGTACATCCAGCGCGATCTTGCAGATCTAATCAGATAGACTAGACCACTTCCCAATCTGCCATAGAGTCATTGGAAAGTGTTCCTTTTTTAATATTATGAAGTCAGCTAACACGCACACGGTTCGCTTGATGGTAAACGTGACCGCAGCTTCCAGAATCACAAAGATATCACTAGCGTGTTGCCAACCTTGAGAACTGAAGATACTATGTCACATTTTCACAGTAATATCACAGCCTCTCTCTACCTTCAAACTGGAACAGAGCAATGCGAACACTTCTGTTTTGCGATAGAAATAAGTCAGAGTACGGTACCCATGTAGACAACGTTTGTAGAAAGAAGGTCGAAGGTCGTGGTTTCGATCTCACCCAGGACATTTATGGGATGAAAGCTTGTGTTTGTTCTGTGTCTAGGTATTAACAATATGTGTATAAGTTTTGTATTTGTGATTACTCTGTTTTCTAAAGTAACTTAAGTGATTTTAGCGTGCTATCTCGGAGTCAGGTCAACATATGTTGATTGAATTAATTGTGTCTCGTCGCGATAGATGGAGACTATGGACCTTCCCTGCAATCTTAGCATACCTGTCTGGCTTCCTGTACTCGCGTTAGACATTTAATAATTGCTCGTTTATCTTTAGTACTTTTGACTTGGCCCTTCTTTAATTCTTTAGAGGTTCTTGTCACAAATATCGATGAGCACACAATGACTAGCTGCCCCGAGAGGCATTGTACTGTCTTCTCTACTTTTGTTTTCCATAATAAAAAGTAACAAACGTTGTTTAAAATCAAGACAAACACCTTGACATGTAATATATATATATATATACATAAAAAAAAATATAAAGCAGATGATATTTCACCTAATTTGAAAACCAATTTTTTTTTCTTTATCGACAAACAAGAATAAAGTCCGCAGCCTATAGACGCTCGTGATATCACAATAATATCACTAATGCCTTGCCAACCTTATGAAAATCTTACTTTTACTACTCATAATAAAATTACTTATTTAAAAGCAGTTGCCGAAAGGTAGCCGAAACATCGTACAAGAAATGTAAAAAGTCGAATGAACTGCGTTTCCGAACCGATTATAAACATTGTTGGTTTATAATTTAAACTTGACCTGGACGTGTCGGAAAACTTTGGGAACCGTTGGCTTAGACGACACTAGAAGTGTAATCCAAATCGGTATACCAATAAATGTAAACGCCATCTACATTCGCAGTAAGGAAATCGTGTGGCGTACTGTAAAACCACAAACCGCAGCCGTGAAAGCTTCTAAGATATTTGAGGAATAATTGTTTGTTGTCGAGCATTTCCTTGTTCCGATGCGAAGAATTAAGATATCGGAACATTATCACCGAATTGTTATTTTAAATGACAAAAATCAGTACATAGTTTCATTGCTGTGTGTGATGAAATTTTTTGTAATTGTTACGTCATTAAGTCACAAAGTTGGCAACGAGCTTGTGATATCTTTGTGACATAGGCCTCTCAACATGGGGGGAGTTTTGCCCATAATTGCCGCGCTGGGCAAGCGTGATGGCAATTGCAGAGCGCAACTTTCGCGACGGAGATGCTGCTGCCCATCTCCACCCTGTTGTATTTGAGTTGTGCTGTTTTAGATGGATATACCGCCATCTGTTGGTTCCGGTACCTCAGTCGCCTCTTAAGATACCTGGTATAGAAGGAGGTACTATTCTAATCTGCTGGTACTCCACGCTTAATACGGCCTTGTGATATTACGAGCATCTATAGGCTGAAGTGACGCTTACTATCACACGGACTTATTTGTCGACCATTGACTGACTTTATAGCCCGAATGGAAGTGACTTTGAGCGCCGGTAGTCATAGGTTTTAATCTTTACCGAAGACTATGGTTTATATGATAAACAGCTGTTTCTGTGTCTGGGTGTTAAATATATATGTCAGTAATATATTTGTGATTCCTCTATTGTCTGATGTCTGTAACACATGTGCTTTATGCAACTTATCTCTGAAATATAAAATGTATTTGAATTCTACTCCAGTCTTCCCAAGAAAGGGCAGAAATTGACTTCGAAGTATGTATGGAGTGAATTTGATAGATTAAATAATAGTGTGATAAGAGGTCATCATCATCATCATATCATTATTATTAATGGGCCCGATGGCGCAGATTGTTGTGATCCCCCCCCCCTGTAGTATATAAGTTGTCTTGTTTCGGATACCGCCATCTGTCGGTTCCCGTACCTCAGTCACCTCTTGCGACACCTGGTGTAAAGTTACTAGCCTTCACCGCAGGTACTCCACCGTGTGCCTTTTAAATAAGTGCAACAAAACAGAAAGTGCAATTAAAACCGACGCATTGTTAAAGTTAACGCTGGAACGATCTAATCGTGTAGCATTTGTAAGGAAGTTTCATACTCCTGCCTTTTATTACTGTGCGTGTTGTTATAAATGGCAGACTCTGTACAAGGCTGAGTTAAAATTTGGGAATAATAATAAATTAAGTAAATGGAAGGGTTGGTATAGAACGACCGAGGCGAACATATCTTAACCAGGTAGAAGAGGTATTAAAGAAGACAGGTCAACAGTACCAAAAATAAACGAGCGTGTATAAAAGGACTAATGCAAGTAAGGGAAGCAAGAGAGGTATGCCAAGGTCGTAGCAAGTGGAGATCCATAGTATCCGTCTACCCTGATGGGACACAGGCGTGATGTATTTATTATACATATAAACCTTCCTCTTAAATCCTCCTCTATCCTGCTTCTATCTATTTAAACCCACATCAAAATCCTTTGTGAAGTTTTTTTACACTTTCACATTTAAGAAGTGCCACTTCTTTAACTTAGACAACCAAGTACCAAGTAAAAACGGTCAGAAGTACCAAGAAAAAACGAACGAGATTTTACGGGATTATTGTAAAATTACATTTATTTATTATACATACATACGTGTATTTATGTATAGTATTAGTAATTTTACAATATTCCCGAAAAATCTAGCATTTTTCAAGGTCAATAATTAATTAAATATTTTACATAAAAAAATTGTGTTTGGAATGTAACAAATTTAAGTAAAAATTGACTTAGATCATTGACTTGTTTCAACGGCTTTAAATGTAATGTGCAACGTTTCGGTAGCCTTACAGAAACGGCTTTTTGGGACTATTAAAGAATAGTTCACTGCCCAGCTCAAGATGGTCGCTCTAAAGTAAAATAAAGATAAATGATGTAATAGTGTAAGTTAAGATATATTTTTATTATTTTTCGAGCTAGAGATGTTAACAAGTTACATCCCAAAAACCATATTAATATTGCAAATACGAAAGTGTATCTGTATATCTACACAAATAAATGAATTCATGCCGTAAGGTACCGATAGAATAGAATAGTACCTCCCACTGCACCAGGTTTCGTATGAAGCGACTAAGGTACCAGAACTGACAGATGGTGGTTTATTCATCTGGGATAGCGCAGATCAAGTGCACAGGGCGGGGATGGACAACAGATTCCTCGACGCGATAACTGCGCTCTGCGATTGCCAGTACGCTCGCAATTCGCGCTAAGTCTAGCGCGGCTATTATGAGCATAAAACCTCCTTTCTTGGAGACACTTATGTCCAGCAGTGGACTTCCAATGGCTGGTATGATCATGATTATGATGAAATTAATCCAACTCGGCTGGACAGCGTTCGGTAAACTGCGAAACGTCTTCTCGTCTGACATACCACAGTGTCTCAAATCGAAAGTTTCCGACCAATGTGAGTTACCAGCGATGACCAATGGCAGCGAAACCTGGTCTCTTACCATTGGCATTTAAATCCAACTCAAAATAGCTCAGCAAACTATGGGGAGGGACGCAGAATAGATGACCGATGAAGTCGTAAGGTTCTGGAATGGGAACCAGGTACCAGCCAGCGCAGCATAGGGCGTCCACCCGCAAGATGGACAGACGATCTGACTAAAACCGCAGGATCGCGCTGGACACAGGCCGCATACAACCGGTCCTATTGCAGATTACTTGGGGAGGCCTATGTCCAGCAGTGGACGTCTTATGGCTGACATGATGATGATGAAATGGCTTAAGTGATCTCAATGAAAATCGATAATGAAACAAACCCAAAATAAGTCTATCTTCCTTTATGGGTTAAACTCATCATTATCATTTCAGCCATTGGAAGTCCTCTGGTGGACAAAGGCCTCCGAAGGGGAATATTTGTCCATAATTGCCGCGCTGAGCAAACGTATTAGTAATCGTAGAGCGCAGCTTTTGCGTCTGGGAAGCTACTGCCCATCCCCACCCAGTGCAATTGAGCTGCATTGTTTCGGATGTATATATCACCATCTGCCGTTTCTGGTACCTGAATCACCTCTTTCAACACCTGGTACAGGATGAAGGTCCAATTCAACCTATCCACACGCTAAATCCAATCAAAATCGACCAACCCCGTAAATCCGTGAAAGCGTAACACAGAAACAAGAATAAACATTAAAACAGCAAGTAGACATAAATATTAGTGTAAATTGACTTTCATTTGCCAAAAACGTAACGAAACGCCTTGCTCTATTGCGCTTGGTCACAAAAAAAGGCAAATAAACTTTTCAGTGCAATCAGCTAGCGCTCCGCCGGCTTATTCCAAGCTTCCTTTTAGGAAGCAGCTCTTTACTTAGTTATGTAAACACGCAGCCGTTACTTAGTTCCATTGCCAGTTTCAACTGGCCAACACGTGTGAGTGTGCATACACATCAAGAATTTTAGGTTTAATCTTGTGATATTTTTATTAATTTAACGCATCTTCCATTTTGGTTATCGTTTAGAGAAAACATTTGTGTCGTGTCAGTTCAGTTTTTTGAAGTGTTAAAAATGGCTGCCAACATTTCGTAAACAATCTAAATTGTCCTTCAAAGTGGAATAAGCACGAAATATTAAGTTAATGATAAAACAGAGACAGTGCAATTAACGATGATATGTGTAAAATTATACGTCTAATAAATGAAGTTCGGGTAATTAAAGTATTCTGCGATTTGGAGTCGATCACAAATAAATGAACGCGCGCAAGATGTACTTCAAAATGAAGTACATTCTTATATGGATTGCCGTTTTGTCTCTGATAATACAAGTGGACAGTAAAAAGAATAAATCGAAAAGGAACAAAACGAAAACGAATAAATCTGAAAGGATGGATTTGAACAAATTTGTGTATGAAGGTAATTCGCTTAAAATAAATTTAATTTTCCAAAAAAAGTATAATTATGTTCATAGACAGATAAATTATTATATGTACGTTGTGTTATATCTAACAAAAAATATTAAATGCACAGGGAATTTGTATGGCACTTGTAGCAAAATACTTCAAAATATTTTTTGTTTGTTTGTACCGGTTTGTATATAATAATATTATAATAAATTACTACAACATCTCATCTATTATACATAATTCAATGATAAGTCTCTTTCTCTCTATTGAGATAAGCAATTGTGTTACGGACATCAGACAACAGAGATCAAAATAGAACTATTTAAATACATATATTTAACACCTATACATAGAACAAAATTTAAATATCTGTCCTGGGTGGGGATCGAATCCACGACCTTTGGCGCTGAAGACAGGATCACTATCATTTGCACCAAAGTAACACTTTAATTATCGGATCTAGAATGTTCGCCTTATAATTCGGATTTATTTAAAGTACGTTAAATATCACACATCAAAGTGATAAGATGCATTGAATTTTTTATTATATTTGGTACACGTCATCATCATCATCATATCAGCCATAAGACGTCCACTGCTGGACATGGCCTCACCAAGAAAGGGAGAACATTGCCTATAATTGCCACGGTGGGCAAGCGTGTTGGCAATCGCAGAGGGCACCTTTCGCGATGGGCCGCTGCTCCCCTTCCCTTTACTGTGTATTTGAGCTTATATATATAAACTTAAGATATACATATAAAAAAATTTGGATATACAAAACGCCATCTGTCGGTTCTATACCTTAGTCGCCTCTTACCAAACCTGTTACGGGGTAAGTACTGTTCTAATCTGCCGGTACCTTAGAGTAGAGCAGAAAAGTACCTCTCTGTTCCGATACCAATATTATATATAATTGGTTAGATAATATAATTGGATAATATATATAATTGGTTTTTTACAGTTTGACATAAAATCTACTTGAAGGATTTTAACAACGAGCATCAATAAGCTTCGGTGACGCTTACACGTGTACGTTTGCCGATATAGTCACGAAAAGATAATTATGGTCGTTCTAATACTAGCCAATGTAAGTCCACTGCTGGACTTGCAATAATATACTTAATAGACCACAGTTTATTAAATAACTCCTATAAAAATAGAATGCTTTATGCATTTCTTCTCGACTTTACCCTTCATCATCATCATACCAGCAATTGGAAGTCCACTACCTGACATAGGCCTCTCACTGTTTTGGATGGATATACTGCCATCTGTCGATTTTGATACCTCAGGCACTTCTTACGATATCTAGTGCAGTGGGAGGTACTGTGCTACTATATATACATACATATATATATATACACTGCGTGATAGTAAGCGTCACTGCAGCCGCTAGCAAGGATATCACTAGCGCAATGCCAACTTTGTGACTTGAAGATATTATATCATATTACCTAGTAATTTCACTGCCTCTCTCACCCTTCAAACTGGAACACAGCCATGCGAACACTGCTGGTTGACGGTAGAAATAGGCGAGAGTGTGGTACCTTTGTGTGGGGTCTACCTGATGAAAAAGAGGAAGCTAAGTAATGTCTTCTATTTCTTGTTGCAGGTTGCGGCATAGCAGTAAGCAAGCAAACCGCCCAGCGAAGAATCGTTGGAGGCGACGACGCCGGCTTCGGCACATTCCCCTGGCAAGCCTACATCAGGATCGGGTCATCGAGGTTGTACATACATGTATATTCGATTATATATAGCCGCTTTATATAAAAGCTTAACATATATAGCTTGATAAGAATGACAGCTGTCAAAGTAGCGAGTTTGTTAGATGAGGATAAAGAATGGTTATTGTAGGTTATTCTTAAGTAATAGACATATGCCATTGTGGACTTTTTTGTACACCTTTTTCTGGTGTATAATACTGTAGTACATAATTTTGTTTCATCTATATATTCTGGTTCGGCCAGCGTTTGCAATGTAATCGCAAAATGTGTTTATTTACGACATCACATTGGAAACCTATAGAAGTTATCAATGTTTTTTTCATCATCATATCAGCCATTGACAGTTTAATGCTGGACATAGGCCTCTCCAAAAAAGGGGGAAAATTTCCCATAATTGCCGCGCTGGGCAAGAGTGTTGACAATCGCAGAGCGCAGTTTTTGCGACGGGGATGCTGTGCATTTGAGGTGCACTGATTTGATTGGATATACCGCCATCTGTCGGTTTAGGTACCTTAATTGTCTCTTACAACACCTGGTACAGGGGTACTATTTTACTCAGCCGGTACCTCGCGGCATGTTTCTTTAGTATATTGTGAATGTATAACACATGTAAACGTTCCTTTTAAATCACTTTCTCTATTAACAAATTGTATCAAAATCCGTTACGTAGTTTTAATGATCTTAGTATAGTCAGACAGACAGCGAAAAGGACTTTGTTTTATACTATGTGATATGATACTTTAGTGCCAAAAACAGTCAGCTGATGTAATCACCCGTGCGATGCTACTGATATTGACATCTGTCATTCTAATCAAGTTACAATTACAAGAATCTTAAATCTTAAATAGATTAAACATTTAAATATATAAAGGGAAGGAAATATGGAAGAAAATGTGAGGTTATTGTCAGAAAAATGAGTTACTGGATCTAGATTCTTCAGACGACATCTCATTCGATGACCTGATTCCAAGTTGCTTAAAGAACTTGCGTTGGCAATATCAGACAAATATAATACAATACTTAATACACAGGAAATATAAATACAATACTTAGACACTTATAAATAACATCCAGACACAAAACAAATACTGCTCTGGGCCGGGATCGGACCCACGACCTTTAGCGCACGAGATAGGATCACTATTGTCTGCGACATCGGTCCCATCAAACTACACAAAATAAACCAAAACAGAAATTTAATCCATAAAGGCATTTCTCATCGTCATTTCCACCAGAAGACGTCCAATGAACATTTTTACCCACAATTATGTATAGCATACCCTCGCGCCCACTTTTGCATTTCGGTAGTTATACTATAGCCGTGCGGTACCGGCGGAATAGAATAGTACCTCCCCTATACCAGGTGTCGTAAGAGGCGACTAAGATACCAGAATCGACAGATATATCCATCCGAAGCGCTATAGCTTAACTGCCAAGGGTCTGGATGAGCAGCAGCATCCATGTCATCCATGTCACTGCGTTAAAATTTAACAGCACCTTACTGTTATAACAGCATGAGTGGAAACGAGGCATTATACGGCTGTCTCAGTAATCATGTCGGCAAAGCTTCACGCGCACATACGGTTGTTATTGTGTTGAAAGCGACTGGGAGCGACATACCTATGCGCGGAGCGGAATTCGGATATTGGATGAGTTTCCGCGATGCGCGCAGCCTTTCCAAGCTATATACCATGTGCTTCAGCTTGAGACCTGTTTAACATCAATACTTAAAGCGAAGGAAATTATAATATCATGCGATAAATTCACAATGCACTTAATGTCAATAAATTGAAACCATCGAATGTCAGTTAAAAAAATTGGTTGCCTGTAAAGTCGGTATACGGGCGAAAGTTTTACGTGACAACGACTTTGAGTGGTAAAATAATTTTAATGTGAATATTCATTCGTATAGTAGGAATAAGGATGAAATAATAGTAACAATTTAAAACATTTATTTATACAAAGAATTATATTTAAAACATTAATTTATACAAAGAATCTCGCACTGAATTTCATATTAACAAAATTTTATTTTTACCTTTACACATACATACGTATTTATATACAATTATACATACAATAACTTGCAATACATTTGCGTAACACGTTTCAATGAGAGCGAGTGAGAGGGACGCGTGCCTCTCACTCGCTCTCATTGTGAGCGCATAACGTGAACGGAGCGTAACGCAGTTTCTTGAAGTGTTATCCGGCAAACCAATTTATAAGACGTTGTCACGTCAAAACAAGAGCTCGTTTGTCTGGTAATACACAGGCCTTAAAAGCTCTCGTCCGGCCGGCCATTGTATGTACACAAAACATTACTACCGAGATAATGTCTGTGGCGTAAAAGCATCCATGTAGCAGTGGACTTCCAGCAAGTGATGACCGCCATCTATCGGTTCTAGTAACTCAGTCGTTCTTCCACCTGGTACAGGAGGAGTACAATTTTACTCCCACACCTGTTTTTCATTCATACCCGACGGTATGTCCGACAGATGTACATTTTTAAGACAATATCCGATTCGAATAGAGAAGCATAGTTTCCTGTTTTTTAAACAAAAACAAATGATTTTTTCTTTATTATTGATACAAAAACAAATGTAAAAAGTTTTATTGACATTGTTATGTATTTTTGTTTTTGTCCTCAAACTATTACACGAACACACCAAACGTTAATTATCTTACAATTCATAGTCGTTATCTTGATTAAATAACGATATACTATTAACTCACAATATTTATAGTAACAAAACAATAAAATACAGTTTTTTGTGTGTTATTAATTATTGTCAGATTCACTCTAAAATCTATGTTTCTCGATATAGTTCATTTAGAAATCGTATGAAAATTTTATAATTGCGCAATCAATATAAGCTTATAGAGTTTATTTTTTTAAACTAAGAACCGGACGCGAAAGAACATATGCTCGAAAAAAGTCGGTTTATTTTTCCCACGGACAAACCATTGACAGACAGATTTCAATGTATTAGTGTCGCACAATTTATTTATTTAATCATTATGATATTTGGCATAATTCGTATTAATATTGTTTAAATTGGCAAGGTTTCACATAAAAAGGGTATTATATAAAATCAAAAATAAAACCGTTTAGAATTTGACACTTGTTTGACAGCTGTCATTATAACCGTGCTATATGAACAGGACCATAGTTGTAAACTACTCAGAGATTCTTTTTGTTGAAACGGTCCAGAATAACCTGTAAATTTAAATGACAATGGGAATAAGCAATTAAAATAAGTCATTGCAGCCCCAACATATTTGTATAAAAAATGTATAAAATATGTACAAAGATCACGCACCTTATACATACAAATGTATATCATACTAATTTAGCTATGAACACTGATTTAACTATCACCTTTCACCAACATTGTACACATCACTATCACTAACATTTTTTGTCATTTCACAGATTTTGTTTTTTATTTTTGTTTGAAATTGTGTGTACAAATTAAACGACTTTCATTTATTTTGTGAATAAATTAAAGTCGTTTATATATTGCCATTTATCCAGCTGTTGTTTTAAAAGCGATTTATTTAATTTACTTATGGTATTCATTTCGCTTTGATTTAGCTAAACAAATGCTCGAATGGGATATTTCTTTCGACATATTGCCATAATGTTTCGTTTCTTTTTGAACTTGTGAACTTTTTTACTTAAATCATTAGAAAAATTTAAATTATTTGTGTTTATTAAAAAAAAATACACGTATATGTTATAATATCATGTTCCAATTGTGTTGGTTCCCTAACCAGAAACATTTTACTCTACCTCACGTGAGGTAGACCACATTGGTCATCTGCATTGGTAACTCTTTCTAGCCTATTTCTACCGCCAAATAGCAGTGTTGGTATTACTGTGGATCGGTTTTAAGGATGAGAGAGGCAGAGAAATTACTGGGTAATATGAGCTTGTGATATCCTTGTGACGAACGTATATAGGCTGTGGTGACGATAACTGTTACGTGTCATCCGGGTCTAAAAAAAAAACTTAATTCATCAACACTTTATCGAGCAATGGCCTCCTAAAATATTGTCACGTCACCAAACCCTGTTAATGGAATAATAATAATCCATAATAACAATTAATCGGTTGTTTAAATGGCTTTAACATATCTGTCAATATATCTCAAGCAAATTAGGACTCAATTTTTTTAACAATACAGTTTAGTATCAGTTGAGATATTTTCACAGATTATTATGGTTCCATATTTAACCTTGTGTGTGTTTTAAATTATTACTAATAATACTAATATTGATGTTAATAATTAATTTTCCAGATGCAACACGCTTATGTCGATATTCGAGCTTATCGGTTGGAAGCAGTGTTGGATAGAGAGGTAAATGTGCGAAAGAGATAGCACGAACAGTAGTCCTACTAGTGGTAGTTGAATTCGAATTTGTATAATCTAATTGTTCTAATTTCAAGTCTCTTTTTTCTTTTCTTTTTTGTATATGATGATTTATGCATGCTAAACCTTCTTTGAAATAGAATGCTTATTTATTTGTTTAATTAGTAGCATGTCATTAAATTTATGTCGTAAATTAAAATTACGTACACTCAGTTCATTAAAAAAACAAGTTGCTCGTTCTGTTCATTTACAAGAAGTAGCTCACTAGGGCTGTATAAAGAAATTTAGTATATTCAATTATTATCTTTCTCCAGTCTTTTTCACAAACTTTTTCGCACATTCCTCTTCCTATAAATATAAATAAATGTAAATAGAAATTGCTTTACCTTAAGGTGATTGGGTAAGTGTTTATGCATGTTCTTACTATTCATTTAACTACATTTAATTTTAACGTACTAATATAGTATACTACTAATATATACAAATAACTAGGACAGATGTCCTATTATGATTATTATGAAAAAAAAATTGCTCGCTGAAAAAGGTCGTCGGCCATCGTCGCCTTGATACCTCTTAACTATTTCTGCCTCTAAATGGCAGTGTGCGCATTGCTTTTATTGGGTTTAAAGGGTGAGAGAGGTTCACAACGTTGGTGATATCCCTATAGGCTATACACAATCTTAATATCACAGGGTTATATTTACTAAAAATAAAAATATATCTCTCAAGCTGGAGCAGACAGACAGACAGTAAGCAAAAATAATTCAAGTCGTTTCAGTACATATTTTAAATATTCATTCCGCCAAACAACGTGACACGAATTTTATATAAATAAAATTTACAATAATTCAGAAAGTTTTTTTATAAAATTTAACCTCCTGAACAAAATCGCAATCATTAGGATTTGCGTTTTATTTATTCACACATTATTGATGAATTTTAAAATGAAGTGTATTTTATTTTACACAATTTTTGTGCGATGTTTCGGCTACCTTCCGACAATCTTTATCAAAATTAAGCATCTGTAAAAATAACCAACGTTATCTAAATAAACACTCATTTCTTTTTATTGTACCGCCACATGCTAAAATTCTTAGCTGACAATAATTAAATGAATAATTTGATTGAACTATAATTATAAATGAGGAAACGAATGACGACTCTCCAAAGAAACCCACACCGGAATTCATAATGAATAATGTAACTCAATATGTCATCAGTTCACATAATGACAATTATGTCGTTGCGTGTCACGAATTATATGACAGAACTGCTATATGACATTTCCGTTAAAATAAGAGGATAAATATAGCTATATATCACTGTTAATATAAATTTTTATTAATTATAAAATTATTGATATTATTTTAGATCCTTTTGAGTTAATTTAATAAAAACCATATACAAAAGTACGAATATTACGACATCATCGTCATAGCAACTATAAAAAGTCCACTGCAGGATAAAGACCTCCCTAAGAATGGAGAAATTTGCCCACAATTGCCGCGCTAGCGTTTTGGCAATCGTAGAGCATACCTTCGCGACGGAAATGAATTATACCGCCATCTGGAGGGATGAGTTATTAGCGGTACTAAACGGTTGTGCCGGTACCACACGGTTGAATTCTTAATCGATTAATATTTTGTTTACATAGATTTCTTTAAAACGAGTTGTTTTTTGGTTACTTAATTCGTGACAGTAAAATATTAAATCGTTTCTCTCTATCTAACTTTAAAATTTAAAAATAAGAAATGTTTAATGTCGTCTGATCGCATAACGCATGCTGTGTGAACCTACTTATTGTACACTTAGTTTTAAGTTCTGGCTTCTACATACTCATTATCACGATGAAATAATTGCTAGTTTACCAATAAATACACTATGCGCGTACGACTTCTTTCGCGAGGAACAGTGATACCAACCCACAACTTTTATGAACTTTGAAGTTCATATTCATTTATATCAAATCAACATCCTAAGGCATAAGTTTCAAGCTTCTATCTCTAAAAATTTTACCTTTCATCCCCTCTTTCACCACCATTTTTTCCCATTGAAAAGTAGCCTATGTCCTTTATCATGCTCTAGACTATTTGTCTAGGGAATTTCATTTTAATCAGTCCAAACAGTTAGATAGACAAACAGATTTAGTAAGTCCCAATTATATTAAAACAGTTTCCAAAGCTATTGCGCTTCAAGTATTTTAAATTATCAGTTACTAACTTACCGCCCGTAACTTCGTGTATGAACACTATCCTCATTCCGCTGGATTTTTTCTAGGATCAAAAGTGACCTATGTCCTTTTTTAGGGGCCAAGCTATCGTCTTGCCAAATTTTATGAGGATCCTTACAAACGCTTTGCCGTGACAAGGCGACAAACAAGCGAAGCTGTAATTCTATTTTGCAGCAACCCGACTCCTAATAATACCTCAATCTTAAACTTGCAGCCATATAGACCGTAAAGTATGATATGAAACTTCCATACAATTACTAGAACAATGTTCTTTTGACATCACAATAACTTCGAGATTTGTACAGTCTACCGGATCTGTCTGTTGTTAGGTAATATTTTTTTTTACAATTGTGTCATTAATGATATTGCAATTTCTTTATATTCGTTTTGAAATACATCAGTTGATGTGGTCATGTACAAATCTATATGGTTTTATGTGCAGCCAAAATGTGTCAAAAAAGGAACGACTGGATGTTCATAGAGGTGTGTTGGTTTCAATATATACATAAGGTAGTGAATGTTGGGTATTGCAGAAGCTGAAAAATAAATACTGTTGAAATGAGAGCTCTTTGAAGTATGTATGGTGTAAGTTAGAGAGATAGATTAAAGAATAGTGTGATAAGTGATAGATGTGGTGTAAAAGATGATGTTAAAACAACAGCAGAGAAAGGTTTGGACATGTATGTAGAAAGAATAGATTAAATGACTACAAAAATAAACTAAATATACAGAGCGGAAGTAAAGGAAAGAGTTGGTATAGGACGACCGAGACGAACATATCTCAATCAGTTAGAAGAGGTATTAAAGAAGGGCCAGGTCAGAAGTGGCAAGAATAAACGAGCGTGTATGAAGGGACGAATGCGAGTAAGGGAAGCGAGAGATATATGCCAATATCATAATAAGTGGAGATCCATAGTCTCTGCCTGCCGCGGCGTGATGTATGTATGTATGCAATTTTCTGGTGAATTCGCGTAATAAACCTTCGCGTAGTAAACTTAATGTTTAAAAATCTTTAATCTCATACGAAATTCCATTTTATTTATTATGAGATATTATCATAGTTCAATAAAAAAAAATACAATTAGTCAGTACTCGAGTCTACATATAATTTTAACTTAGTTTTAAATATATTTATGTTTTCACATTATTTTATGGTGTTAGGCAGTTTATTGAATAGTTGTAGTCTCCTAAACAGTACAGTTTTCATTCCATAGTGAGTTCTAGGTGCTGATAATTGTACTATATTTTTAGTTCGGAGATATTAGTTATTAGATTAGTTGTGAGATCCGTCCTGAGATAGGCTATAGGCGCTTCATCACGTAGTAGAGTCAGGAGTATTTTTTTTTTTTTTTATTTCTGCCTAAAAGTGACTGTTGTTAAGTCTAATTGAATAAAAACTATTTTGTTTTGAACTGACACACATATTAAAATTTCACAATTTTTGATTGTTTTTATTTATTTTTGTAAAGACTTGTAAAGGTTCTGTTACCGTCAATACTGCTGCCTACAATATGTTCCAACTTAATTTATCACACTGTTATCTTTTTGACATTTGATATTTTATTAATATCTTAAATTTTTGTCTAAAAGACCAAAATACATATGTTATTTACATACACAGGAAAAAACACAGTCGTTCGTGTATTCTATAAAGATGCAGTTGACATGCGGAGCAAGCTTCAATATCTCATTGTAAAATAAACCAACTGTAAATATCACAATGTCTTATACAAGCCATACTAAATCAAAGTGGCAAGCCAAATGAAAAAATCACTGCTCTTTTTAATGTGACAAAATATTACGTTCCAGGTGCGGCGGCTCGCTAATATCCCGTCGTCACGTAGTCACGGCCGGTCACTGTGTAGCACGCGCGCAGCCGAGGCACGTCCGCGTGACGTTGGGTGACTACGTCATCAATTCGGCCGCCGAGCCTCTACCGGCGTATACTTTTGGAGTTCGGACTATAAAGGTAACTCATTAATGCAATTATTTTTGGAGATTTATCTACTGCTTCTGATAGAGATTAAGTTCTTGTATAAAATGGCGGAGTACTTTAGTATGGAGATACAGACTCGACTTTAGATTACTTAAAATCATATTTAAAAATGAAGTATAATGATTAGACGTAAACCGGAAACGATCACTAGAATCACTAATTTCAATAGGTGTACCACAGGGCTCTAATCTAGCCCCTTTTTTGTTACTTGTCTATATCAATAATTTACTATATCTTGTAAAGGATAATCGTGATATAGTTTTGATGATACATCATTTTTATTTAAACTTAACGGCCAGTCCTGGCTTCGTTCAAGTATGGTTCTGTTGATCCCGTTACGTTCATCATCATATCAGCCTATCAAATATAAAGCAACAATGTTTTTGGAGAATATATTTAAACAAAAATAGCAGTGTCAACCCTGAGTAGGTAACCAATACATAATGGGGGCTCCAAATGGTTAAAAAACGAGTTATCCACTACACATGTCCATTGTTCCTAGGTGCACCCTTTATTCAAGTTCACTCCACAAGCAGACAGATTCGATGTGGCTGTACTCACCCTGGATAGAAATGTCCACTACATGCCTCATATAGGTAAGTATTATTAAATTGTATCCCAAAATATACTTCATGATAGCCCAAACTATTTTTAAGAATGGGTGATAATCAATATTTTTAATACTGATGACTCTGTTGACCATGATGACCCAGTCATCAAATGATACAGATATTTATTATAAACTGGAGATCGGTATATAAAAGTATTCAGATTTTCTTCTATATATTTCCATCTCCACATCTTTTTTCACCATTCATCTCTCCACTTAATATTCCAGCGCCCATTTGCCTACCAGAGCGAGGGTCTGACTTTCTCGGCCAGTATGGCTGGGCTGCGGGCTGGGGCGCACTCAGCCCCGGGTCGAGGCTGCGACCCCGAACTCTGCAGGCGGTCGACGTTCCAGTCCTGGATAACAGGGTTTGCGAGCGTTGGCATCGAGCAAATGGTATGTCTTTGTATTGGTACACCATGAAAAAACTCTGTAACGCTAGTCAGACATTTGTTAGAATTCTGATAGTCACAGGACCAGTCACATGAGGAGCAGCTTTGGCCTTTAAATCAACGGATATGACCAGATCTTAAGGCATAAAGCATCCAAAAACCACCTGGTTAAAGTAGAATAGTACCTTGCCCTGTAACAGATGTCGTATGAAGCGACTGAGGTACTGGAAAAGCGTCAACGGGCTTCTCAAATTTAACGGGCGGGAATAGGCAGCAGCATTCCTGCGACTAACCGCCAGGTACCGTCAGAATAGAATAGTACCTCCCCCTATACCAGGTATTGTTAAAGGCGCCTGAGGTACCGGAACTAACTAGATGGCGGTATATCCACCCGAAACAGTGTAGCACAAATGCATTCCCGTCGTGAAATTACGCTCTGCGACTACGCCTGCTCAGCGGCAATTATAAGCCAAGCTCCCCCGTTTCTGAGAAGGCCTAAATCCAGAAGTAGATAGTCTACAGCTGCTATGATGATGATCCTGCAACTAAGATATGCTCTGCGGTAACCACCACGCCTGCCCAGCAGGTTAATTAAAGCCAAAATTTTACTTAAAGAACTCTCAAGCAGTGATTGTTCTACGCCTAAATTGATAATGATGAATCATTCAATGGTCATTAAGTATCAAGGGATCAAGTACAATAAAAAGGTGACATAGTCTTCTAAGGCATTATCATCGAACGAAATTTGAGTTTGAGGGTATACAATAAATCAGATTGAAATCTGAAGTGTCGCTATAGCTACACAGCACCATCAGAAACTTAAATCCTTAGATATCCGGGAATAATCTGAGATGGACTTCCGTCTCATCCCTTTAGGTATTAGGGTATACTCTAACGAGCTTGGGTATATCTCCCTGCTTGAACCTCAAAGAGCTTTGGTCAGCATGGAGACATATCAAAGGAGCTCCGCAGATGTAGCCATTCGCAATGCCGGACTATTTTATCCATCCAAATGTTGCATGTAATAGATTGCTATTAGCAATAAGGCCGCCTGTTGTACTATCGCATTTTTTTTTGTGTTCAATTCTCCCTAACAGCTTTATCTCTACTATATTTCCAGGTATAAACGTGGTCATATACCCTGAGATGCTCTGCGCCGGCTACAAAGGAGGCGGCAAAGACAGCTGTCAAGGTGACAGCGGTGGACCCTTGATGCTAGAAAGAGCTGGCCGATGGTACCTCATAGGCGTCGTCTCGGCCGGCTACTCTTGCGCCAGCCGAGGCCAACCGGGAATCTACCACAGGGTTGCTCACACAGTAGACTGGATATCACACGCTACAACCTTGTCATAGCAAAATCTTGGAGACACAGCCTTGTAAATGTGCTGTCTCCTTGTGAGATATAAATGTGAAAGTGACAGACAATATATAGTCGAGAAGAGTCGAATTCGCAAATGCTTGTAACATATTTGGAAACTAATTTACATAAGGTATACCTCATGCAATAGTCGTCTGCATTGACACACCATTCTCACCTATTTCTACCGCTCAATAGCAGTGTTCGCATTGCTGTGTTCCGGTAAAGAGTGAGAGAGGTAGTGAAATTACTGGGTAATGTGACATAATATCTTCAAGACTTTGGCTGCGTTCTCGCGGACCGTGTGTTTGTTTGTCGACTTGTAATATAAAAAAAAAACTGATTCCGTATGTAATGCTAAAGTACTTTTTTTATTGCAACTTACAAAAGTTATAAATTTCTTTAAAAAGGGTGCTTGGAACCGTTCTATCCGTTTTTGTGTGTTTCTTGTCTGAAGTTTTATCTACGACATTGGATTTTTATGGTTTGCACGGATGAGAATACCTAGCATATCCTGACTGACGGTGAACATAGTTATGTTTACCAACCGCAGACCAAGACAATGTGGTCGTTATTATAATAAATAAATTCACACATCTCATACCAATGCCTGACTCAGAGATAGAGTAGCTTAAAGTCAATATCAAACTTAGATTCATATACGTCATAGAATACATTACAAGTATTGATTATATAAATATTCATTCTGGGCGGAGATCAAATCTTTGGCGCACAAGACAAACAACAAAAGACCCTTAAATTGAGCGTTTGCGAATTCGACTTTTAATGACTTGTAACATAAATGAATAGACCATTCCATACCCAGTTGTGAAATAAATTCATTCATCGACTATACAGATACCTGCCGATACCAACGATATTTATCATTCTAAAGAGTGGTGTAGCAAGAAGCGTCGCAATACCTTGTATCTGAGGTAAATGAGAATCCGATTTGAGTCTTGTGCATAACTGGGCAACAAATAAGACCGATAATGCTTGAAGTAATGGCAAGCATTACTTCAGAAGCCGCAAGTCTCTTTGTAACTATCTAAACTTTGGTAGACCAGGGAAATACGCTTTTGTTTATCATTGTTTTACGAAATACCTATATGCAAATCGGTAGTTTCTATTTCCATAGACAATTAATATTCTTTTGGCCATAAACTTACTTTACTAGATATGCTTGATAGATAACCTACAAACCTTTTCGCATCTGTTTACAAAGAGTTAGAACAAAAATCAGCTGCAAAATTTATTCTTGCATCGGAATCGTAAACCAAATCTTAAGCTTTTAATTTTACCTCATCATTATCATAATCATCAAATCAGTCACAAGACGTCCACTGCTGGACATAGGTATCTCTAAGTAATTTCCAATAGGACCGGTTGTATGCGGTCTGTGTCCAGCGCGATCCTGCGGTTTTAGCCAGATCGTCTGTCCACCTTGCGATTGGACGCCCTACGCTGCGCTGGCTGGTACGTGGTCTCCATTCCAGAACCTTACTACTCCATCGGCCATCAGTTACGCGTACCAAATGACCTGACCACTGCCACTTCTACTTATCCGCCGGGCAATGACTGGTTTGGTTCCATTACTGTTTAGCTCGATATATTCGCAAGCGTTACTTCTGAAGGAGCGATCCTATTTCGATATATCTAAACAGTGATGGAATAAGAAAATTTGCTATACTTTTTCTTCATTAATATCCACTTACGTGCGCCGTAACCAAGAATTTAGTTTCTATTTCAATTAAGCGTTCTTTCAGTAACGTTGACAAAACGATACGAATCGTATATGATGTGTTCGCTAGCATTATTTCAGAAGCGAGACTCTAATTTCGAGGGTCCACTTTAGTTTTTGTATATAAATTTTATTAGTATACAATGCGAATAAAAATTAAGAGTCTATTGACCTAATTCCCATAACTATGTATCAATATTGCTTGATGTGTCTGCAAGCATTGATTCAGAAGTAGCTGGATACTAGATGCTAGATTTGCCAGCACTACATTAATGTTAAGAGGTAAAACATCAATGTATAAATGATTTATTACAATACAATACAATATTTGTTCGTTTCGGTATGTAAGTGGTCACCTGACTCTTTGTCATACAATCATAAAATGCATTCTAAATTATGACATTTACTATAAACTGTATTCTGGAGCTTACGACGACGCTTTGAACTAACGTTTAAATCTGTTTATAGTTTTAATTTAAAAAAACTGGACGAGAATAAATTTCTATTAAAACCTTTTTTTTGTCAAAAATAAAGTCGTCGAAAAATTTTTTTTTCCGTTTGACTAGATTTTTGTTACAAACAAAATATTATGTATTTTGACTTACATTAAAGTACAAGTTTGTGTACCTACAAACATATAATTTCTATAAAACACTACCAATTCGAATCGACAATTCCTTGATCGGAATTAATCTTTCCAAAGAAATAAGTCGATTAAATTATCAAACTCAGTCAAACTGGCTGTTTAAAAGGTAAACTATTTATTTCTAAATTATTTAATCTTATTAATTAAAACAAGCAATTGGTAACATTAATCAATCAATTGGTTAATATCAATCAATTGATTTCAATCGATGGATTAACTTATCAATATAATTTAAGACTTGATCCCAAAGTGGGAGAGAGAAAAAAACTGCAGATATTGACATTGTTCTAATTTTATAAAAAATAACTATATCTTAAGAATCTAACGAAGAAAATTGTGATAACGGTTTTGAATTGTATTTGTATATTTTTATTCGATTATGATTCGGAAAAAGGAATATCGAAAGTTGCAAAAATATAACCATATTCTTAAGTGCCTATAGCATTTTGTAAATATATTAAATAGTTGTACAGTAACATTTAATATATATTATATACGATTTTTACCAATTTGTAAATAAGATTAAATTAAGTGAGCTTTAAATTATTGAATACTGTTTAACTTGTTTCATCTTGTGGTCTGATTAATTAATTTTTAATTGATTAATTTCGGAGTCAACTCGAGTCTAAGATTTTATGAGTGTTCACGAACAAAATTTCGCTTGATATTATTTAAAGAAATAAGTTAATAAAATGTATTTATTGTTAATTTAAACGGTGGTTTTATTTTATTTTAATATACGCGTTCACTACTTATGATTAGACTACTGTTTTAACGGCTTAGTAGAAACGCGGTTAGTGGTTGCGTTGGGAATCTTGAGAACAGTGGTCGCAAGGTAACCAAAACGTCGTAACAAAAAAAAAGACCGTTAAAAATGTAATTATATTACCAATATTAAATGTTTTTATTTGTATTGCATCTCAATTTTAAAGGGTATTAAATTAGTGCTAAGACTGCTATTGATACTGGGAAGTTCCCGAAAGTGACCATATAGTCGCGGATTGAGAGTTACAGTACTCTAAATATACCTTGATTGGAATGACAGCTGTCACACTAACGTATTTTTAATTATTTTAATACTCTATTGCCTTAATTTTAGGTTGATTAAATAAAAGTATGTTTTATGTGAAACCTTTGTAATGTAAACAATATTAGTAACAAATCACGATGCCAATACCATAATGCAAATATAAATACATTGTGCGTCGTTATTACATAGACATCTGTCATTATAATCAAGCTTTATTTAAAATTGTCTCATGCAGAAAAGGAAAGAGAAAGTTTTATTGAATATGCGCAACTAAATAAAATTTATTTTGTTGTTCTAAATATATAAATACAATTTGTACAAATAATTGTTTGGTACATTTTTAATGTCAGAAGTAGTGTTACCAGCCTAACGGTATGTTTTTCTCTTGCACGATACGCGTGAGCAGTTTGCGTAGAGGGCGGTAGTATCGCTTTAGAGATGCGGCGGTGATCTCAGTATTGCCAGTTGTGGAATGTAAAATTTCCTGCCAATGCTGAGAGTGGCCTCGGGTCATGATATCTCTGAGGAAAAATAGATAAATTAAGGCAACCTGATACATAAACTTTTTAAAAATAGACACACAAACTATTTGCTGGTTATCAAATCTCTTAGAGCACACAGTCCATTCTTCTTCTTTTTTATGGATTTTATGAATAAAAAAAAGTAAGTATTCTATACATTTTCCATGCAAAGGTTGCCCTAAAGAAATCGCTTTATGCGATAAGGCCGCCAATTGTACTCCACTAAGTATTGCATACTATTATTATCTGTACATTTAGGTGTACAATAAAAAGTATTATTATTATTTGAATTTTAACTTCGGTATATAACTAAAATTCACGGGCTTAGGCCAAGTTAACTTCAGGACTATAATGGGGGGAAGGAGTATCATCCTGCAAGAACGTTCGGGACAATACGGCAGGTGTTAAGAATTGCCGCTTTCTACATAGTGATGTAAATGCTTTCAGGTAAGTCAAGGGTTCGCATCAAGTAGATGCTAAGGAAAGACACCAGTGTTTGAGATCACCAGCGGTACAATGTACACTTTATGCGTATTCCATATTTTAACTATATCTTCCTTTAGTTCTATTTATTTATGTATTTTTTCTATGATAGTTTTATGTGGGTTGTGAGTGTTTGGGCAAGTTATGTATATAAGATATACTGTATTATTTGTCTTATCAACTACAGTAATGTCTTGTCTATTGTTATGTGCAGTTCAGTCAGAATGGCTCTATCATAATACATCTTATAGCTGGCGGTTTCCAGCACTGGTTTTGGGCTATATTGGAAGTATGGTAAAAGTTTAGCAGTAACGAGTTTATATTTGATAGCTAATTTTGATGAATTATGTTACAGATTTGATTATTATTATTATTATAAAATCTTACTTCAACAATTTCCCAGCAGCCTTTGACCCGTATATGTCACATCTGTGCATGCTTATTGAGCTTGGGATGCGAGCAAAGAATTCCCTCCTCCCAAACACCGCCGCCCTGCATAAAGCCTCGAAGATCTGGTGCTGGAGGAAGCTGCTCAAAAAATACCTGAAGTATAATAGTATAAAATTCATCATTAGACCAGCCACTGAAATTCCACTGCTGGACATAGGCCTCCCCGAGAAAAGGGGAATGTGGCCCATAATTGCACGCTGGGCAAGCGTATTAGCAATTGCAGAGCGCAGCTTCCGCGATGAGGATGCTGCCGCCCATCTCCGCCCTGTGCATTTAAACTGCAATGTTTTGGATGGATATACCGCCATCTATCGGTACCTGTACCTTAGTCGCCTCTCACGGCACCTGGTACAGGGAAAAATACTATTCTACTCTGCCGGTACCTCACGGTTTTAACATAAAATTAACATCCTGAACTTCAGCCAACAAACAAACTTACCGCAGATTATGGCTAGCAGACAACATCCATTCCTGGATATAGGGCTCCCCAAGAAAGGGGCAATGTTGCCACGTATTTTATTGTCATGCTGAGCAAGCGTGGTGGCAATTGCAGAGTGTAACTTTATTAATAGGGATGCTGCTGCCCATCCTCGTCGCAAAGCTGCGCTCTGCGACCGCCAACACGCTTGCCCAGCACGGCAATTATGGGCAATACTCCTCTTTTCTTGGAGAAGCCAATGCCTAGCAGTGGACACTCAATGGCTGGTATGATGATGATGATGATATATCCTAAAAATGATTTATAGATAAAAAAAAATAAGGAAAATACCTAATAAAGGGTGTGTTATCAGGTACATGAAATTTGGCTCCCACGTCGAAGTACTCTTCCCCTCTATGAGCAGGAGGTGCTACGCCTTGTAATTCTAATGACAAATCCCAAAAGTACTGGTTCATGTTTCTCTCATCTATCCCACCTTCGAAATATTTCCACCTGTACTCATCCACAACTAAGGCAAATGGTATCTGAGGAATTTTGCTCAATGCCAGTTGCAGTAATAGTATGTCATCCGGTGACATTTCAATATTCATGTCATTCCTCGCTTCTATGTCGTCTTCATTAAGCTGTCCGACAAAATTGCAATCATCCCGTGCTATAGGATCACATGACAAATCTTCTTCAACTGTTCGATCGTGTTTTGTTTTATACGTGTCATCAAAAAAATTGACGCCATCTTTGTTATAATCAAATTCAATATTGTTCGAACCCATAAGTTCGTCTTTTCTTTTATGTTCTACATTGAATTCGTTCGAACGTATGAGATAGTCATTTGTTTTCGTGATTTTGCTTCGCTTAATGTTGCCAGTCGTGTCGGAGGTGTCGTCTATGTCGGAAGTATTGTTTGTGTACAATATTGAATCGTTGACCAGGCCAAGCCGGTTGAGGTGCTGTGGGGTCATGACGCCGTACATTATTGCGTCTCCTACGCTCTCATGGAACGCTGCGTTTGCTTGCTAAAAATAATTTAAATACCTATTCAATATTACTTATGCTATTTAAAAACGAATTCGACTATGGGCAAACTTCTGTAACTCTAATTGAACTGATAGATATAAAGTTGTTAACACTATTCACATAAAACATTTCAGAACGTACATATAAAGTATAATTTTTAAACTCTTTAATGTCTGTTTGTTTCAGCGATTAGTTTCACAGATTTCTCTGAAACGACTAGATTTTAACAAGTCTGGCGGATAATTGATGTTGTAAGGACTAATTAAGGCTACTTTAAGTATTTATTATTCTAAGGGGAGCAGCAATTTCTGCTACTAATTTAAATAATATTAAATATAACATAACTTACTCTGAAGATTCCAGGTTGATCTTCGTAAGCCATATAATACTGAATATGACCAAACTCATGGTGAAGAACATGAAAATCTTTCATAGTTTTCCCTGAACAGTATAGCAGCCTGCAAATAAATAACCATTCGAAAACTGAATTCGGAATTATAAAAAATAAAATTAATGCTAGCAACATTTACCGGAAATCGCCATCTTTAAACATGTCCGCCGCCGTTCCATGACAGCGCGTGACACCATTTTTGTTTTCAAACACAGATTCCCTCCAAAATGCGTCTGTCATGGCTGGAAGACCCATTGACTGGTAAAAATCTTCTACTCGTTTAACCTGATTAAAAAATAATCAGGTAAATTATGAAAGAGAACAATGAGATTATTAAATAACTTCGATTGATACGCTGAAGGTATCCTATTTTATTCTGTTCTGAATAAAGTGTAAAAGGTCGATTGTGTATATAAATTTGTACTTAACAGTATTTGATAAAAATATAACACCATTTTTGCGGCCATGTGGTACCAGCATAGCAGAATAATATGGCTGGGGCGACTGGGGTAATGGAACCGACATATGGCGTAATATCCACCCGAAGCATTGTAGCTCAAACACAACAGAATGGGGATGGGCAGCAGCATTCTCGTCACCAAGCTACGGTCTGCGATTGCCACCATGCTTGCCTAGTAATTATGGGCAGCATTCCCCATTGCTTGGGGAGACGTATTCCCAGCAGTGGACGTTTTAAGGCTCATAATAAATTAAAAAACTACTTTTAATCGGCTTTAAATGAAGAATATATAACTTTTTACATTTTTGTTCGACCTTTTGGTTACCATTTAAAAGTCATTTATATTACTAATTCAACAAACAAGCATACAGTCTCCTTGGTTGTGAACGAGACCGCAGCCTTAAGATGCTTGTGGCATCACAAGGATATCACCAGCGTTTCGCTTATCCTATAAACTGATTAATTATTTCTTCGTCTCTCACCCTCCAAACCGGAATGCAAACATTGCTAATTGTTGGTAGTAATAGGTGAGAGTGAGGTAGCAATGCAGACATCCTTTGTATGAGGTCTCATCATACTAGCCATCAGAAGTCCACTGCTGGACATAGGCCTTCTCAAGAGCGGGGGAATTTTGCCCGTAATTGCCCTGCTGGGTGAGAGCGCAGCTTTTGCGACGGGGATGCTGCCCATCCCCGTCCTGTGCATTTGTGCTGCACTGCTACGGATGCCGCTATAATCTGTCGATTCTAGTACCTTAGCCGCCTTTTACGACACCTAGCACAGGGGTACCGTTCTGCTCTGCCGGTACCTCACGGGTATGAGGTCTACCTCATGTTTAATTTCTAACATGACCTGGGAATAGGTTCACTTCCATCTGTACCAACAGGCCTGTTCTTATACTCTCTAAATATTGAAGCATTTTTACAGGGTCGGCAACGCCTGAATGATGCCTCGATGTTGTAAACGTCCAGAGACTACCATCAAGTTCATACTTGTATACCACCATTGTGGTATGAAAGATAAATGTAAGAGATGCTTACCATATGTGGAACTGTCCAGTTTAGCTTTGCAATGCTCCCATCCAAGTCGATACTCTTCGAGGATATCAGTCCAACCAAAGCTCCCCAATCTTGAGACCATAAGTTTCCTAAAGAAGTAAATGTTTGCACATACACGTATAAAAAGAAATTGCGTTTAAATATGTTCACACTGCATTTCTGTAGAAACGTATATGAAGACATGGGGTACTGGTAGAGTGGAATAGTACCGCCCCCTGGTACGTACGGTAAGCTGACAGACGGCGGCGTATCCATATAGTGTAGCTCAAATGCACAGGGCGGGGATGCGCAGCGGCATCCCTGTCGCGAAAGCTGCGATCTGGCGTTTGCATACACGCTTTTCGAGCGTAGCTCTTATGGGCAAAATTCCCGTTTTCTTGGGGATGACACCTGGTACCCCACGGCTCTATA
Source organism: Heortia vitessoides (assembly GCA_020976665.1). Classification (NCBI taxonomy): domain Eukaryota; kingdom Metazoa; phylum Arthropoda; class Insecta; order Lepidoptera; family Crambidae; genus Heortia; species Heortia vitessoides. The sequence goes on along the minus strand of JACJUM010003212.1, from coordinate 3,092,571 downwards.
TTTTGTAGTGATAATACAATGTTTTTTTTCACTATTAGATAAGATTTATTGGATATCTGGCTCATAGGATTGTGGCTTCTTTTTTTTATGATAGAGGTGTTAGGTGGAGCATAGATAACAGCTGAATTACATTTAATATATGGCGGAAAATTGTGTTTTTGGAAGGCGGCTGGAAAAAAATAAACTTGTGGCGGATTTTAGTATATAGTATATATATAATATATACTATATATAGAAATTTTTATGATTATCTTTCCACCCGTCATATTCTAATGATATAATACCATAGATAATAACAATCTGACTGACTAATTGATATATCAACGCAAAAGCTTGGAAATTGAAAGTTTTGCATAATTTTCCTTTCATAACGTCGGGGAGTATTAAAAAAGGATTTTTGAAAGTTCCCCCCAAAGAACTAAAACGCGGGTGCAAAGATAGTGCAAAGATAAACATTGCTGTTTTTTAAGCTATTGGAATGAAATACAGCATAAAAGTTCTACATTAATAGTCATTGAACGTGTAAGATATTTTGCGAAAATTATCCCGTGCAAAGTTTGTATAAAAGTTCTACAAATAAACTCGGGTGAATCCGCGGGGCATTTTTAACTAAATGTCCTACGATGAAAACGAAGCCGACTATATTTGCCAAAAACGAAGTTTGCTGCTGCATCAATACCTGAATCTGATAAACAACAAAATTGCCACACGAAACAATATCATCATCATCAACACATCATCCATAAAACGTCCACTGCTGGACGTTGGCTTCCCCAAGGCCTCCCCAAGTGATCTCCAATAGGACCGGTTGCATGGGGCCTGTGTCCAGCGCGATCCTGCGGTTTTAGTCAGATCGTCTGTCCATCTTGCGGGTGGAGAGCGTCCACCCGCACTACACTACGGTACGTGGTCTCCATTCCAGAACCTTACGACTCCATCGGCCATCGGTTCTGCGTACCAAATGCCCTGCCCACTGCCACTTCAACCTACTAATCCACCGGGCAATGTCGGTAACTTTGGTTCTGTTACGGATTTCCTCATTCCTGTTTCGATCGCGCAAAGAGACACCCAGCATTGTTATCTCCATAGCTCGTTGAACTATTTTGAGTTGATTTAGAAGGACCACGAAACAATATATTTTTATATAATAATAATAAATTGCCAAAGCTACCGACATAACACAGCGGATTAAAATATTGAAGTGGCAGGTTTTTTCATTTCTAAAAAGTCCGAGCAAGCTTAAACTCTTTGAGAGTCAAGTTAGAACTTACCCAGTAAATGCGCAGGTATCGGTCCTCTCTCTGGCACTATACCCCCATACCGCTGCCTCAGGTAATACCTGACTACCCCATGCAGGAGAGTGTAAAGCTGTCGCACGCTGGAGTACAGATTTCTGCACACCTGACGAATGTTGGGCACTTCTAATTCATCACGCCAAGTCGAACCAATGTCTGAATAACCTGAAATTTAAAATGTTCTATCTGTATTAGTGGGCAGCAGATTGCCTGCGCAACGTGGAAGACCATGATCAGTCGCTTAAAACACTTGAGAGACAGATGAGTCACAAATACTTTAATACATATTTAACATCGAGACACAAAACAAACAGAAATACTTATCAATATGTTTTCAACACCCTGCATTAATACGCCAATTATTATTATTGAGTATGTCCAAAAAATGCTACCGGGAAAGTGGGTGGAGTCTGTATCAAATAGCATCACTTACAACCTAAATTAAAGGCACAAAGTCGAAATAAGTAAAACTTAAATGAATATATAATATACTTAAATAAAAATAAAACTCAAATGGTAACATCTCAGACGAAGAATATGGTTATTGACCATAAATTACAATAAATATTTAATTAAATTAGCATTTTCACACAAATTTAAACTACTCTTTTACCTGCTTTAAATCGCGGTTTATTTTAATCCATCGTTTCAGTTACTTTGCGGCAACCAAATTACGTCATTATTGAAAACGTCAAACAGAATTTGGAAAAAGTTAAATAAACCGCCTTTCAAAGCCGTTAAAAGTGTATTTAATAATCTTTAAAAGAGGTCAAACGAACTACGAGTATCTACAAATCTTTGCAGATTTGCAATTTGAATTAGCAATGGGCTGGGCTCATAGCACTCCGAATCGAAAGTCGATTGTGTAAAATACAGCACTCATACAATCGGTCTTATTAGAAATCTGTTAGGATGGCCTATATTTTCCAACAGCTGATATTATCAATCACAGAAAGTCATAGAACATAGGCCTCCCTAAAATAGAGGGATGTTTGCCCGTAATTACCGCGCTGGGCTGGCGTGGTGACAATCGCAAAGCGCAACTTCGAGACGTAGATGCTGCTGCCCACCCTGTATTTAAGCTGCAATGTACCAGATGGATTTACAGGGGGGGTACTATTCTGCACCGTCGGTAACCCACGTTGATATAATGATGATTAAAGAGTCGTACCATTACGCCATGCTCCAATATTCTCCAATCCCACCAATTCTTCATAAGGCTTCCTCATCACTGCCCCAGTTTTTTCCCGCCACGCCGACCACAAAAATCTTAAAACATCCTCTTTCCTCGAAAACTCCATGATCATTTCAAAATCCTCCTCTCCTTTCAAACATAACGCGTCTTTTTTATCTATGTTACCATTTCCCGCCATATTGACAGCGAACTCAACGCTGTCTACATGAGTTACAAAATTTTTGACAGATGACAAGTAATCAAATATGGCTTCCTCTGTTTGCTCGAAACTCTCTTTGGATACGTTTTTCTTGAATGGCACGCAAATTTCAGCTTCCGAATATATCGTTTGCAGTGTTTCGAATAGGGAATTCAGCTTTCTGAAAACAAAAACAAAAAAAAAATAATGTCTATTCATAATTGGCTGAGGTACCGGGACCAACAGATGGCGGAATAACTGTAACAGCATTGCTTAAACATTACTGGGAGGGGATGGGCAGCAGCAAAAATAAGCTGCACTTTGCAATTCAGATAAACTACTATTTATATTAAACTAGCGACCCGGCCCTCATTCACATGAGTGCAATGAGGATATATATAAGTATAGATAATTATACTATATGTATATCACAGAACTCTGTTATTTACAGGGAAATATCTGCCCATAATTGCTGCACTGGGCAGGCTATCCCCACCCTGTAACATTTAATTTTTCCTGTTTCTGGTGGCCATCTATTGTGTCCAATCTCTTTTGCCCTCACGACACTTTGTACAGGGGAGACACAATTTAACTCTGCCGGTACACCACAGCAAAGAAAATGTAATGTCTGTTTATAATCCGTACTAATATTATAAATGCGAAACTAAATCTGTATGTCAGTCTGTCTGTTACGCTTTCCCGCTTAAACCTCTCAACCGATTTTGATGAAATTTGACACAGACAATCTTCTAGGACGTAGGCTATTTTTTAATTCGAAATAAGGGTTGTAAAGGCTCGAAAAGGGTGATGAAAAGTTGTATGGAAGTATCGCTATTTTTAGAGCTAGAAACTTGAAACTTATTTTTCAGGACATTAATTCGATATAAATATACATGACATTTATAGTTTATATAAGTTAAGGTAAAGAGGTATGGTACCCAAAAAACCTAATCCACGCGGACGAAGTCGCAGCTAGTATTATATAATATAAATATTTGTGTTGGATGGGATTTCATCCACTACCATCTGCGCTATCTTTAAATCTTTTTTCTTGTAAATCTTCCTGTAAATCTTTAAATTCGTTCTTCCTGTAAATCTGCACATTGTCCCTTACGAGAATCGAATTTATAAACGTTGATATGAAATTATGAACAGTACTTATTACAAACTTTTTTTTTTGTGTTTCTGTCTTTTAAACATCAATTTTAACTGGACTTCGACAGACAGATAACAGATGTTATAAAAAGTAACATAGGCTAATTTTATTGTTTATTCTTCGTCCCGCTATTATACTGTCGATTCCGTTACGTTGCGAGATCTAACTCAAATTCAAGTTAAATTTCGCTTCCGCAAAACGGCAGCATACATACTTCTCTAAATATCTATACAACAGAATAAATAAAAAAGCTGACTTTTATCTACAATCACTTGGGAGGCTAAATTTAAGGTGAAAATGCTAACCGTTAACTACGAAAAAACTTGAGACTTTATTGTGCAACTAAAAATGTGTTAATTTAAAATATTTATTTAGTATATTGTTAGTAAATCTAGCTAGTAGTTAGTTCTGACATTTTGTGTATATTTTGTCCACCATTTGTTTGTAGGACGTCCACCCGCAGGATGGATAGACGATCTGATTAAAACCACTGGATCGCGCTGGACACAGGCCGCGTACAACCGGTCGTATTGGCGATTACTTGGGGAGGCCTATGTCCAGTTGTCGACGTCTTATGGCTGATATGATAATGATTATGATAACAAAAAAATACAATTCCTTCCACTGACCACTGTAACACAGGTGATAAACCTAATATAGTGGTCAGTGACTAATTACAATTATGTACCATTTTTTGTGACAGTAAATATTATTATAAGTATTTTTGGATTTCAATTTCTTAAAACTCAGAGTGTGTTTTGATATGTAACTAAAATTCACGGGCAACGGACGAGTGAACTTCAAGATTATGATAGGGGGAAGGAGTATCATCTTGCAAGAACTTTTGGACAATTTCAATTTCAAATTTCGGCAGGTGTTAAGAATTGCAGCTTTCTGCATAGTGATCTAAATGCTATCTGATAAGTCAATGATTCGTAATGCATCAAGTAGGTGCTTAGAAATGTTAACAGTGCTTTTTGCTTGTCACAATACATGAACATGGTGGACAAAATATATAAAAGAGTTTCACGTGACGCCCTGCAAGGACATTGCAATATGTAAAAACAAACTAGCTTTGCTAATAATATCCAAATTATATAATCTAGTATACAATAAAATTAATTACAATAAATTAACATCTAATCTACAATAAAATTTGTTACAATATTTAGATTTTTCAGTAGATATTAACGACGTGACGTGGTGCGAGTGACGTGAGCTACCGGCAGAGTAGAATAGTACCTCCTTCTGTTTCAAGAGTCGTCAGAAACGACTAAGGTACCAGAACCCATAGATGGCGGTAAATCCATCCGAGACAGGGTAACTCAAGTACACAGGGTGGGGATAGACAGCATTCCCGTCGTGAAAGCTGTGCTCTAAGATTGCCAATTTAGAATGATTATGGGCAGAATTCCTCTTGAATTACTATCTATTTAGCAAAAACCTATCAAAATCCGTTGCGGAGTTTTAAAGGTATAAGTTATATATATACTGATATGATAGTGAACTGGGTATGGCAGAAGAAGCACGCGAGTGAAATAAATGCTGTTGTAATGAGAGCACATCGAAGTATGTATGGAGTGAGTTTGAGTTAAAAGATGACGTTGAGACAACAATAGATAAAGGAATATTGAGATGGTTTGGACATGTAGAAAGAATGGATGAAAGTAGAATGACTGCACAGATTTATAGAGCGGAGGTGAATGGAAGTGTTGATATAGGACGACCGAAGCGAACATATCCTAACCAGGTTGAAGAGATATTAAAGAAGGGCCAGGTCAGAAGCACCAAGAATAAACGAGCGTGTATGAAAGGACTGATGCGAGTAAGGGAAGCGAGAGAGACCTACCTCGACTGGACACAAGCGTGATGTATGTATGTAAGTATACATAGAGGCAGTATACACAGACAGACAGCGGAAAGGGACTTTGTTTTGATTTAATAAAAAATAATATAAAAATATATATTTATCATTCCCCATTTCAATGTAATTAATTAAAGATATCCTTAAAAGGAATCAGAGAAGTTATTTTGTGTTTATTAGATACGAAACCTTAGAAAAACAGTTATGAAATCTTTTCTATAGCCAGGATTATGCGGGCCCACTTAATTAATTTTTTTCCCTTTTGACCGTTGAGGTTTTTATTTCTTAGATGTCTATTTAAGTACGGCTGCGAATGTCTCCCGCTCTTATCCGAGAACCCTGCGGGTACCATCTGAAATAGGGCTGCCGAAGGACAAGTCTACGAGAATTTGTTGGAATAGGGAAGATCGGGGGGAGGGATTTGTTTTTATTTGTAATTGCTCTAAAACTGTATTCCTTTTTTTATAATTAATTCTCGCTACTGTCGGTTCTGGTACCTTAGTCGCCTCTTACGACACCTGGTACAAAGGGACGTACTATTCTACTCTGCCGGTACCGATCGGCTGCTAATTAGTATAGGTAACGAAATTCACACAACATCTCATAAATTGTCGTGAATCCGAGATAAATCGCTTAATGCACTTGTGTTACCGACATCAGACAACAATGAAATCACAAAGGTAATACTTGAACACATATTTTAACACCCATACACAGAACAAACATAAATAATAATTATCACATAAATATGGGGATCGAAACACCTTGGGTATCAGATTCGAAAACCCACCAAATGCGCTAGACCGTGAAGTAGTAACAAAGTTGAATACTATCTCTCTCTACACTCTGTGAAAGATTACTCAGAAACGGGCAGATGGCGGTGTATCCATCTTAAATAACTCAAATGCAAGTCGATGTTTTTTTAACAACAACCAAGCAATCGGTCCGCGTGATAGTAAGTGACCGCAGCCTTTATATGCTCGTATCATCATTAAGGATATCACTAGCGCGTTACCAACATTGACTTAACGATATTATGTGTGAAGAGTGTCTGTGAGTTCATTGACTCTCTCCCCCTTTAAATTATTTACTATTGCCAACAAGTATGGGGAAGAAATCCCCTTTCTTTGTTACGCTCTTATTAATAACGATAATTTGTCACAGATTTCTTAAAATTAGAATTACTGTCAATGGTATTGATCCTATTTTGCGCGCTAAAGAAAATGGGTTCGATCCCCACCCGTATTTGTAATGTTATTTGTGTTTGTTCTGTATCTGGGCGTTAAAAATATGTATATAAGTAAAATATTCATGAACGTTCAGTTATCTGTCCTCAGAGTCAGGTTAATGTATGTAATGATGAGTGAATATTACATTGTCAGTATATGTAAATAAAATAGAACTTACCCGGCTTCGCGTAAAGTAAACTTCGGCCCTCTACACAGGAGATACGTCTGCCTCCGTTGAGTTTCATTCAACAAATGACGTTTTAGCAGTGTTGCCAGCTGTCCGCAAGTTGTTTGTTGCCATATAAGAAACCTCTCCTGGTAACTGGCGGTCCTATTGGGTAGTTCTGGATCATCAGGCGTGATAGATGATTTCCACGTTATGTCGGCTGCTATTGCATTGTATCTCACATACTTTTTATTGATTTCTTCGAAGAATTCTTTTGTGCTTTCTAGGCATAAACTCGTATGGATATTGATGAGGCATATTGATAAGAAGATTAATATTTTCATTGTGTTCTCAGCCCATCTGTAGTTTACATATTGTTTTTAATTATAATAATATTCTAACAACATTTCATACATCCTATACCAACTCTTTCAGTCACTTCCACTCTATAACACTTATTTCCAAATTGACATCTCCAAAATCGTGTAATATAATAATACTTATTATTTTAATTTTTACCATTAGCGTATTTTCACAATATAAAATATATAATACATAATTTAATATTTTTAAATATGACTGGTATGATGATGAAGAATCCGCACCAAGTACTTCCCTCTGTACCAGGTGTCGTAAGAGGCGACTGTGGTACCAGAAGCGACAGATGGCAGTTAGTCTATGAAAAAATGTCAGCTTAAATGTACAGGGCGAGGGTGGGTAGCAGCTACCCGGTCGCGAAAGCTGCGCTTTGCGATTGCCAATACGCTTTCCCAGCGTGACAATTATGGGCAACATACCCCCTTTCTTGGGGTGGCCTCTGTCCAACGGTGGACTTTTAATGACTGGTATGATGATGAAGAATCCGCACCGTATAAAATATATAATACATAATTTAATATTTTTTACATGTAATATATTTCTAAGTATTTAATTTAAGTATTATATTTATGACCCCACTGTTGTCTGATGTCTGTAACACAAATGATTTAAATGACTTATCACAGAGTCAGATCAATATAACTATGTCTGAATGTTATGTTAAATAAAAATACATCCATCCTTTTATCCATACTTTCATCCATACTTTTATCCTCACTTTCATCCATACTTTCATCCTCACTTTCATCCATACTTTCATCCTCACTTTCATCCATACTTTCATCCTCACTTTCATCCATACTTTCTGAATGTCCAAATTATCTCTACATTCCTTTCTCAATTGTTGTCACAATAAC
>JACJUM010003212.1:3064522-3084243 GCA_020976665.1 Heortia vitessoides | reverse complement strand
ATATTGAAAGTTCTAGATTATTATATACAAAGGTCGTTTGCATTGGTACCTCAATATTATCTGATTCTACGGCGAAACAGCAGTGTTCGCATTGCTGTGCTCCAGTTTGAAGGGTTCAGTCACCCTTGTGAGGCAAGTGAAATCACTGAGTTTTATCGTCATATATATATGCTTAGGTGCCCGTTTTTTTGCAAATGAGTGTATATATATACTCATTTGCACTAAAACTCGTATATATATATATATATATATATATATATATAAATGTACTAGCTGTGCCCGCGACTTCGTTAGCGTGGTTGTGGGAAACTCTATCGAGATCATTTTTGATTGCTCACGATGGTTTATGTTATTGTATAATCGTGAATAATATTTTTATTTTAAATATTATGTAAAAATTTTTTTTAATATAATGAGTCAAAGTATATTATAATAATTATATACATTGTTATTGTTATATATAACTGTATATAACAATAACTTAAATAACAAAATTTACAATATTTTTACAATATATAAATTATAATTAGTATATTTTTACAATATACAATATTCAACCGTTCCGTAGGGCAAGCACGGCGGTGGGGCGAGGCCCACGTCCCCCTCACCCGCCGCCGCGCGGCCTGCTTGCACACATCATCATCATTTGAGCTACTTGGAAATACCTATTGTTTTAAATTACGTTAATTCAATCTGTAATTCTCAAAATTGTTTGAAAGTGACAAATAAACGAAACACAAAATATTGTTATCAAGCTTTCCTCTCACTGCGTCGCAACTTATATAACTAAGCAAAGATTTACAAATCACCCCGCGGCGGTAGTCCATCTTAATTCAATGGACAGACAAACAAATTGGCTCGAGGCGTTGTTTGTTTTTACATTATCTGCGTTCAGGATATTGCGGTCACATTCAATCAGTTTAAACACCTCTAACGTTATTTAACGCTCTAGCAGCGCTTCGCGGATTCGCTCTCGTAATTCCCCCCCCCCCCCCCCGTGACAATATGGGGGTATACAATATGTCACCCATGTCACTAGTTGATAATGTAATGTACTATTCATGAAAGAGTTTTTAATATAAGTGAAGTTATTTCCGAATTGAAATGTAGAAAGATACAAATCCTATTATATATATTGTTCTATTTTAGGTCACCATATCACCATGACCATACCAGCCATTGGACATAAACCTCTCCAGGAAAAGAGGTTTTTTTGCCGTAATTGCCGCGCTGGGCAAGCGTGTTGGCAATCGCAGAGCGCAGCTTTCGCAACGGGAATACGGCTGCGTATCCCCACCCTATGTATTTGAGTTACACTGTCTCGGATGAATATATTTTAATCGCCTTTTACGACACCTGGTATAGAGGGAGGTACTATTCTACTCTGCCGGTACCCCATAGCAAGGACAAATATTTATACGACGATGTTTCTGTTTGTTCTGTGTGTGAATTATATATATTTAAATAATATGTGATTCCTCTGTTGTCTGGCATTCGTAACACAAGTGCTTAAAGCGACTTACCACGGAGTCAGGTCTATGTATGAGATGTCGTGGGAATGAATTATTTACAATATCAGGATAAATATAGTTTACGTAACTTGCTGATGATGTAACTTTGAAATATTGATAGATTCTTTTTAATTGATTCGAGTAGCATTTGAGTTTAATACGATAGATGTAAATATATGTGAGATAGTTAATTTTCAATAAGATTTTATTCATCTTATATCCAATCCATCTAGTAATCCGCCCCGGCTTTGCACGGCTGCAATAAGGATAAAAAATGGTTATTGTGTGTTATTCCTAAGAGATTGATATATACCACCGCGAATTTATTTATGGTGTACAATACTGTAGTACATTTTGTGATCTATCTTGTCAGTTTCAGTCAGCGCTTGAAATGTAATCGAAAAATGTTTTTTAATTACATATCAGTGTTTCTCTACTATATTATGCATGTATTATACATACATAATATGGTAGAGAAACACTGATTTTATATCATAAAATTGACATTATAAACCTTCTTCTAGAATCACTCTCTATATTTAGAAAACCACACCGAAATCCGTTGCGTAGTGTACAGACTTATGACAGTATACCTTGGGATAGACAAACAGCGGGAAGCGACTTATACAGCGTTTTATACTCTGTGGTGAAGTGCTTTAATTAAAATATTATTGTACGTAAAGAAAACCGAAAAATAAAGCTATAATTAAAAGATATAATAATTGTGACACAGATATTTTTAAATAATATAATCCCACAATGTGGTGGGATTTTATTATTACCTGAATTCCTAGTAAGTCGCTTTAAGCACTTGTGTTACGGACATCAGACAACAGAGGAATCACAAATATAGTGCTTAAAAATATACATTAAACACCCAGACACAGAACAAACACAGATATCATCATATAAATATTTGTCCTGGGTGGGGATCGAACCTTCGACCTTCGGCGCACAATTAAAATGTCCGTGCGAAGTCGCGGGGAGTTGCTTCTATTTTTATATCACAAACGCGTCGCTAAGGCACGGAGATTTGAATGTCACGAGTCCTCTTATAATATTTCATATAGAAATGCTTGTCGAATTCCTTACGCGGTTCAGTACCTGTCGTATTGCTAGGGTGAAAGGGGAGGCAGTCTAAAGACTGTGTTGTATATAAGGTTATTATTTTGTCAGCATGTATATAATACAATATTTAATTTCATAGATCCTCTGCATTGGGACCTCACTATCAACTATTTCGCATTGCTATGTTCCGGGTTATAGGATGAGAGAGGCCGTGAAATTACTGGGTAATGTGACATAATATCATCTAGTCACAAAGTTGGTAACTCGTTAGTTAATAAGCGACTTATCTCGGAGTCAGGTCAATGTGTGAGATGTTGTGTATATTAATTTATTACTAGCTGTGCCCGCGACTTCGTCCGCGTGGAATAGTTTTTTTGGGTACCATACCTCTTTACCGTGTATAACTTTGTATGTCATGTTTATTTATATCAAATCAATGGCCTAAAAAATAAGTTTCAAGTTTCTAGCTCTAAAAATAATGATTCTTCCATTCAACTTTTCATCCCCCCTTTTGACCCTTTACAACCCTTATTTCGATTTAAAAAATAGCCCATGTCCTTTCTTAGGATCTAAAGATTATCTGTGCCAAATTTGATCAAAATCGGTTGAGAGGTTTAAGCGGGAAAGCGTAACAGACAGACAGACAGACAGAGCTACTTTCGCATTTATAATATTAGTAAGGATACTAAGGATTATATTTTAATGTACGCTCGGCAAACACAGCGTAGAACGTTCACAAACAAATGGAGGACGGTTAGATGCGTATCGTATACAACCGGTTCTTGAACATTGTCAACCAGTGGATATGCAACAGCTGTTAGATAGATGATGATATATCTACCTGTTCAAAATATTATAAAGTATTATATATATATAAGACTTGAGCAGCAGCTTCCAGTAGTAGACTTTTAATGGCTGGTATGATGTTGATGATCTGTAAGTTTATCAGCACGTGGTGAAGCCGAACGTGTGCCTACCTAAATTATTTTGATTATAATTATGGACTAAAATAAAAGATGTCTGGACTGAATTATAGCGGTTTGCATTTATTTTACGTCAACCAATATTATCCACGAAACGCCCATCGTGGAAATGGTAATCGACAATCAAGATCGTTTCCTTCCTGTTATATAAATGACGGCAATCCATCTGCTGTTTCTTGTGATTTCTAAATGAGGCAGCGTGGCAACACTAACATGAACCACGAAAAGCGACCACATTGTTTTCTTACTTATTTAAACCCCGTTCAGCGATGAGCGATTTGCACGCGTCCACGTGTTCTATCGCATTCTCTATTCGAAATTATTAACGGAATTAAGTTATGCCGTTTTTGTAATACACACAAAACTGCGCGGCTAGTTTATTTCAGCTACTTTCACAGTCATATAATGCAATTTTTGATACGCCCAAAAAGGCTATTTCATAAAATGACTCAGCAAGAATCTTAAAGACAAAAATTCAGAATGGCTGAATTCAGTCAATATGTCCATGAACATTTTATTTATTTCCACAAAAATATAACTTATTTTCAGAAATAATAGAAATATTAATATTCTAAATATGCTAGGCATCAAAAATTAAATAAATTTGTTTAGGGGCAATAGTATAAGTTTTATAATAAAAACTCATGTAGAATTATAAGAAGGCATATTGCCTTTAAGTAAATTCAATAATTGCGTAAAGATAAACTTAATGCTAAGACTTATTACTGTTTGAAAAATCATATTGATGATGAAACTGCTTAAGATTATATTGAATTGCTCTAACATCTACTATTATGACAACGATTTGTTAGCGCCGACGCCGGTATGGTTTTTAATAATACCTACGATTAAGTATACTCATTTGCAAAAAAAAACGGGTGGATTTGATTTTAATTCTTCTTTAGGAAATACGGTACTAAAATTATTTCAATCATTTGTACATGTTACTGGCCGGTTTTAAAAATGCCGTGGTGTTTAAAACAGTACGTTCTAAATTCAAATTTTCGTTTGATGCTCGTTTTTACAGAAAACTTTTACACTTTTTATCCTACATTTTTGGTGCGAAGTTCCAAAAGATAAAATCGGTTTTCATAATTTAGTCAATTTTTATGAATTTCTTACATATTCTTAATTGTCAAAGCTTCATTTATTGCTGTTTAATTGTCTCAATAATGTTAGAGAAAGTGGTAAAAGCTACCAAAATTATTGCATAGCTCGAAGAGAATTGTAGCTTCGTGGCTCAGAGGCTAAGTGTGAGTCACTCGACGGTTCAAAGGACCCGACAGCGGTGATTTCAGCTAGAGGGGGTCACATTTAATACTAAACTTTTATCTGCTTTTACTTTATTGAAGAAAAAACAAACAAAAATCTTTGCTAACTTTTACTTCACGAGCATAAGCACTACTAGCGAGCATACACTACTAGAGAACTTTAGCATTAAGATCCATAAATTTTATTCACATTTTTTGATAATACTGATGAAAACAATTGTTTGCTTATTATTTTCAAAATTATGAAAGTAAAGCTACCTATAATTATCAAACAAACCAATAGTACATTTTAAATGGTACATTGCTTAGGTGCCCGTTTTTTTGCAAACGAGTGTATTATTGTAAAAAAAATAGTCTTACTTAAATCCCGAAGAAAAAATTAAACGCAAATTTAATCTTAAAATGTCAAAATGACGTTGTCAGTTTTCATATAGGCGACATCTGTTAGTCGTGTACAAATTAATGCCTTATTTACAAATAAAATGCCTTTAATAATTATATGTGGAGGTCCTGTGAGCGGGAAGACAAATAGAGCGAACGAGTTAAAGGTTTTCTTTGAGAAAACACACGGGAAGCAAGTTGAAATTGTGTCTGAAGACGAAGCAATATTAAAGTTAGGTTATGATAAAAACAATACTTATTTAGACTCGCAAAAAGAGAAAAGGATTAGGGGATACCTCAAGTCTGAGGTTATAAGACTCATTGGGAAGGACAACGTTGTTATTTTGGATGGCAGTAATTATATAAAAGGTTTGTAGTGTACAGTTAAAATTAATGATACATTTCCACAACATATCATACATTGACCTGACTGACCTGACCTGACTTGTGGTAAGTCGCTTGAAGCACTTGTATTACGGACACCAGACAACAGAGGAATCACAAATATAATACTTAAATACATATATTCCAAACCCAGGGACAGAACAAACACAAATATCATCATATATATATTTGCTCTGGGTGGGAACCGAACCCACGACTCACGACTCTTGGCGCACAAGACAGGATCACTACCATCTGCCCCATCGAGTTCGTCAAAATTATAAATTATGGCACATTTTTGAGCATATTATTTATCCATTTATTTGAATAATCATGCTGAGTGCTGAGCACTGAGCAAACGCTGGTTTAACAAAATAACTTTTGTTTATAATTTTGTTTACTTGAATTTTAAAACAGTACGTACTTCTCTCTAAAATCTTTAATGCCATATGAAGAACGGAAATTAATCCATTCAGCAAACTATAAAAGGTTAGCATCCTCCAAGTTGTCTTCCACAAATAGCTATATTTAAATGAATGTGATACTTCGCTCAACTATTATATTAAACATATTCAATATATTATTGCTTAACACAGCTTATATATAAAATCCAAACTATAGGAAACACCTTCATCACCACCAGTTTATCTTGATGGTTTGTTTTGATGACTTTTGTAATGAAACTGCTGTAAACTCAGTAACTGCTGTAAATTAGGCCACTCTATGACCTATTTGTTAAAATATCTCTTTTCTCTGTTAGGTTATCAAGGTAAAAGATGAAATATTGTGTGATATTGATAATTTTGGATACTGCAAAGGACCTTTGAGATGACTGTTTATTTACTTAACTGTATGTGAAACTAAGACTTTAGTAATCAAGTTGAGGTGTTGAGCGAAGGGGGGAGTGAAAAAGGCACGGGGTGAATGTATGCTAAGAAAAATCACATGATAGGACGATCCTTAATAATGCAAGATAATTATAAAACAAAATGAATATATTCCGTATAATCCACATTTACATACACATGAATAATAATAATTTATTATTATTTATTAATAAATATAAATTTCAGGGTACCGGTATGAACTATACTGTGCTTCAAAAGCATCAAAGTCCACACAGTGCACCATCTACACTATACGAAACCACGATGAAGCTTGGGAGGACAACAAAACAAGGCTGACATGTAATAATGGAGAAAATCATATTGCATATACCCAAGAAGTATTCGATGCATTATCCAAATTCAGGTCTGTATGACACAGTTGATTTATTACTATATATTTCTCATTCATCTTTGATTCTCAAACATTATGTAGTGTCTTAGTTTTATGGGACTTGAAAGTGCTTTGATTTGCTTTGAAATGAGTTAGATTTCAACTAATAGGTAGATGTAACTTTGGCATGTATTTCCGGACTGTAGGCTCTTCTAATACGAGCCAAGCTATTTTAGAAAGTGCAGTGAACCCGTATAGTTTGATTAAAAAAGATTATCTTTGGGTGGAATGTGGTAATATATATCATATAATGTTGGTTGTGATTTCTGTCCTGGCAAAGCTGTGTGGAATTTTTATTACACACTACAGACATGCTTGTTCTTAAATACATGAAATAAAGATATTATACAAAACATTTTTAAAATACTTGGTACCCTAAAGAATACGCGAAGTTTAGAAGTCGACGTCACAGATACGGAAAGAGGTGTTAGTCCAAAACTAGCCACATAAAAACAGAGAGGAAAGTCGTCCGCCAGCACCAAGTTTTCGAACTAAATTTACTGAGTTTATTTTACAAGCCACTAAAAGAAATCTACAAGAAAAACTGGTGGTGACAGAGGTTCCATTGATGACAAATTATAATGTTACTATTTTGTTAAAGGTTCGAAGAGCCCATGAGCAATAACAGATGGGACAGTCCTCTGTTCACAGTGCAACCCACAGACAGCCTAGACATAGATGGGATATACAAAGTGCTGTTCGAAAAGAAACCACCTCCGCCCAACATGAGTACACAAAATGTAAGTCATAACTAATTAATGTGGAATGGAGACCACGTACCCGTAAGTGCAGCATAGCGCGTCTACTTAAAGGGTGGTCAGAGAATCTGACTAAAACCGCAGGATCGTGCTGCATACAGCCGGTCCTATTGGAAATTACTTGGGGAGGCCTATGTCCCGCATTTTTTTTTTTTGCTGGACTACCCGAAAAAAGAGGGCGGGGCCTCTCATAGGTAAGAGATCCGATGCCCGTAATTATCCTGCGTAACCCGCGGCCGCGAGCGCGCGTTTAGCTACGGTCGCGGTCGCTCGACCTAGGCTCGGGCGGCCATCGTTGGAGGTGAATTCAATTATGAAAATTCAGCAAAAGAGGATGGACGGATGTCCAGCAATGGACGTCCTACGGCTTACGGATACGGATTTAATAGTGACAATGATGATAAGACTAAACTTTGTGGCTAAGGGTGTATAACCAAATATAACATTTACTTTTATTAGCCAAGTTGAAGTCAACTCCAGGTGTCGTAAGAGGCGACCGATGGGCAGCACCATTCCCGCGAAGCTACGCCCCCCCTCCCTCCCCAATCCCCCCTTGGAGAGGCTTAAGTCAAGCAGTGGACGTTTACGGCTGCTATAATGAATAACAATTATCTTTATTTCCAGCCTCCCCTAACCTCAACAAACTTCCTCTACGAGCTGGATAAAGCGACACAATCCATATCAAAACAGATCTTGGATGCGAAACAGCTGGGCATCGACGGCGAGGTGAAGTTCCCAGAATACCCCAACTGTGTGCTGGAACCCGGGTACATACAGTTTGTGAACCCCCAGAAGCTGCTGAGGCTGCGGAGACAGTTCCTGACTTATGCGAAGATGAACCATTCTAATGAAGACGCTAGCAAAATTGGCAGATATTTCATACAGTATCTGAATAAAACTTTGATGGACTGATGTTTCTTGTATTCTTTGACCGAACTGCAAAGACGATCCCCGGCAGACTGACAAACTTACCTGCAGTAGTTGGTATGGTAAGATTACCGGGTAATCTTACCATACCAACTACTTCGGATCTTTCGAGATTTTCTCGTTTATTCTATACTTACTTGTGTACGCAGCTGCAACCACGATCCCCGGTAATCTTAAAATAACTGCAGTATTTGATATTGCCAGATAACCGGGTAATGAGAAGGATCCTTGAGGTTACCGTGTTTATACTTACCTGCACACCCAACTGCAACTCCGATCCCAGGTATTCCGGCAATTAAATAAATTCCCACAACATCTCATCATCTGATTCCGTGATAAGTCGCATAAAGCACTTGTGTTACGAACCTGACGTTCGTATAACAGAGGAATCAATTTGTGATTATACTACTACTTAAATACATATATTTAACACTCAGACGCAGAACAAACAAATATTATCATGTAAAAATTTGTAAAAAGTGGGAATCGAACCCACGACCTTTGGCGCACAGGACATCACTACCATCTGCGCCATCGGGCTTGTTACACAAAATCGCAGGAGTTGATATTCCCAAACAACCAGGTAATGAGAAGGTTGCTTGAGATTATTGTTTTTTTATTTGCATATCCAATTGCAAATCCGAATCTAGGTACTCCAACGATAACTGTATCAGTTAGTATAATCGGATTAACTGATAATAATAATTCATTAACAGATCTCATAAAGTCGCTTAAAGCACTTGTGTTACGGACATC
The DNA here is from genome assembly GCA_020976665.1 of Heortia vitessoides. NCBI lineage: Eukaryota > Metazoa > Arthropoda > Insecta > Lepidoptera > Crambidae > Heortia > Heortia vitessoides. Next base: position 3,074,926 of record JACJUM010003212.1, on the reverse strand, counting down.
AGACATATTTATCACCCAGACACAGAACAAACACAAATATCATGATGTTTGTTCTGGGTGGGGATCGAACCCACGCCCGTTGGCGTCACGCAGATAGGATCACCGCAAAGAGCCCGTCGTTTTTGAGGTTATCATGTTTATAATAAAAATATTTATTTACGCGGTTTATTTAACTTTATATAATTATAAATCAGAAAACATCATAATTTCCAAAGAGAAGATTGTCAGAAAATTCTACCACGCTGGAATCCTGTCATACATTCGATCAAGAACCAAGGCCAACATCACAACTCTGTCAGATTACTCGCTACTCTTAGCCCCTACAGTCAAAAGAGGCGACTAAGGTACCAGAACCGACGGATGGCGGTATATCCATCAACTTCCTCATCGCGAAAGCTGCGGTCTGCAATTGCCAACATGCTAGCTTAGCACTGCAATTAACTGCAATTATGGGCAAGTGGACTTCCAATGACTGATATGACCCAACTGCAACCTACACCGCTAGTCCGACAAAAACTGCAGCAGTTGGTACTATCAGATTACAGGATACTGCGAAGGATCTTTAAGATTACAGTGTTTCTTTACCTACCTATGCCGTGAGGTACCGGCAGAGTAGAATAGTACCTTCCCCTCTACCATGTGTCGTAAAAGGCGACTAAGGTACCAGAACCGACAGACGGCGGTACATTCATCCAAAACATTAAGGCACAAATGTGAACACGCTAGATCAGCGCTGCGATTATGGGAACATTCCTCCTTTTTCGGGAAGGCCTATGTCCAGCAGTGGACATTCAATGGCTGATTTTATGATGATAATGAGCATTTACTTGTTGTTCTACGAAACTAAGACTTCAGTAATCAAGTTAAGGTGTCAGGCAGAGGGGGCGAGGGGTAAGGGGTAAAAGGTTGCTAAGAAAAACCACGTGATAAGACAAGTCTTAATAATACAAGATAATTATAAAAACATAATTAATATATTCCGTGTAATTCACATTTACATACACTTCAATAATACCAACACAGCTACGATGTGAATCGTGTAGAAACGCGCGAGAGCGGGCTGTCTCGCTCGCGCACCGAACGGTGGAGTGAGACAAATAACACCACTCCACACCGCGCAAATAAGCCTTTACAGTCCGCGCGATTTGACTTGGCCGAAGCGTGAGTTTAGTCTTAAAGCATTTAGGCTACAGACGACGACGTTTAGGCTACAATACGGCAACCATTTCGAAGGGTGACGTCGATCAAGAAAATGTAGTTTGCATTGCTCTCAGAACAGCCAATTCAAACGGCGCCAACTATAAATAAACAATGTATTTTTGCAACAAGTATAGGTACATAATTATTTGCATTTACAAGCTAATTCAATTTTGTAAATGATTCTATATATCATACGGTTTAATAAGGCGCAGTACTAACATCAGGGTTTATTTCTATATGTTTGGCGTGTTTCCTATGACCGACATATTGTAAACAAAACTGTACCTTCTTCACTGGCAATAAAGGCTAATTTGAATCGTTAATTTCAGATATAAATAAAAAAACAAAACTTTGTACAAAACATAACTTTGTACTTTGTCCCTGCACCAGGTATCGGGCAACTACGTTACGTTACGTAATTCCGTAGAACGTAGTTGGTTCGTAAACCGTAGTCAATTCGTAGTACGTAGTTCGTTCCTTTGGTACGTAGTACTAGTATACTCGAAACAACAGGCGGCGGGCAGCTTTCCGTCGCGAGGGCAAACTTTTCGCCTTTCTTGAAAAGGCCTATGTCCATCAGTAGTCTATGTATGTTCTAAGACCAATACACCTACAAGATATACCTAGTTTAGGCACGTTAGCATCTGTTTGTTCGTTTAATTATTCTTTACTAGCTGTCCCAGCAAACGTTGTTCTGCCAATTAAATCATATAGAATTACTAAAATTACTACGAAAAAATAAGGGGTTGGTGAAAGAAGGGTGAAAATATTGCCTTGCACGTATTTGTTTACGCTGAATCGTAAAAATATTAAAACAAAAGTTTTGTTTAAACAAAAAATAGGGGTGGTCCACCCTTACCATTTAGGGGGGTAAAAATTGATGTCCGATTCTCCACCTTAGCCAATATGCACGTTAAGATTAACGAAAATCGGTCGAGCCGTTTCAGAGGAGTTCAATAACGTACACCGTGACACGAGAATTTTATATATTAGATACTAACTATGGGATAATGGGAAGTGGACCGGATGCCCTCGCGACGGGCCTGCTGTGTGTCGACAACCATACTGTGATTGAGCATATAGGTGAGTGTATTTACACCTTTACAGTAGCTAGGGCGGCTGTGGAATATGTTTATTTACTTATTTAGTACTAGCTGTGCCCGCGACTTCGTCCGCGTGAAATAGTTTTTGGGTACCATACCTCTTTACTTTAACTTATATAAACTTTGAATGTCATGTTTATTTATATCGAATCAATGGCTTGAAGTTTCCATCTCTAAAAATAGCGATACTTCCAACTTTTCATCCCCCCTTTCTTTACCTTACAACCCTTATTTCGAATAAAAAAAATCCTATGTCCTTTTCTCAGGGTCTAAAGATTGTCTGTACCAAATTTCATCAACATCGGTTAAGAGGTTAAAGCGGGAAAGCGTAACAGACAGACAGACAGTTACTTTCGCATTTATAATATTAGTAGGGATTATGAGCAAGTTTTGACTGTATCGGTATAACTCAAAAAGTACTAGACCAATTACAAAAATTCTTTCACCATCAGAAAGCTACTTCTTCACCAAGTAACATAGACTGTATGATATTGAAAAAAAAAAGAGTCCACTAACTAAAATAATAATAATAATAAATTCCCACAACATCTCTTACATTGACCTGACTCCGTGTTAAGTCGCTTTAAGCACTTGTGCTACGAACGTCAGACAACAGAGGAATCACAAGTATACTACTTAAAAACATATATTTAACACCCAGACACAGAACAAACACAAATATCATCATATAAATATTTGCTCTGCGTGGGAATCGAACCCACGACCCCTGGTGCACAAGACAGGATCACTACCATCTGCGCCATCGGGCCCGTCGCTAACGTCGCAAAATAGAACTATATAAACTATATTGCGAAATATCTTCTGGTCCAATATACCTCAGTGCCTCAAGTCGAAAGCTTTTGACCCAATGTGTGTTACCAGCGATGACCGATGGCAGCGAAACGTGGTCACTTACCTTAGGCCTTATTGGCCAACTGAAAGTAGCTCAACGAGCTGTAGAGGGCAATACTCGGAGTTTCTGTGCACGGTCGCAACACGAATGAGGAGATTCGTAACAGAACCAAAGTCACCGACATTGCATTTGGTACGCAGAACCGATGGCCGATGGAGTGGCAAGGTTCTGGAATGGAGACCACGTACCGGCAAGCTACAGCGTAGGGCGTCCACCCGCAAGATGGACAGACGATCTGACTTAAACCGCGGGATCGCGCTTGACTCAGGCCGTAACAACCGGTCCTATTGGCGATTACTTGTGGAGGCCTATGTCCACCAGTGGACGTCTTATGTCTGATATGACGATGAAATATACCTAATAAAGATTACAGCCGATTTTTTTGAACATTTAAATAATCACTCTTATTGGCAGCCACTCTTAGAAGGAGTAACTTACTACGTTTAATGTATTTATTTTTCTCACCGGCACTACGCGAGGAAAACCGCGGGGCATTTCTAATTATTTCTATATAATTATGACGAAGCTCAGAAATGACTGAGAAATGTTTACAGATTCGTAAGGTAAATTGTCGCTTGTCTGACCATCACCGACAAGGTTGTCAGCACTGTAGAAATGCACGTCACTGCGTATGCGAATCTAGACCTAATAGACAATATGTACAAACATAAGAAACAAACCAAACCAATTTTATAATACAATGTGAACTTACACATTTACCGGTGATTTACATAATGCATGGTGTAACTTATATTACGTAACTTTATATAAAAATGATCATTTACAATGAAACTTAACAAAACAAAAAAAATATAACATGGCTCACTTTTAGGAACTCAACTATTTACAAAAAAAAATCACATGTTACAATCATTTGTGTGCACCGACATTGCTGGATAGAGTCAGTGACGGTACCGCTCTAATGGCAGCGTTGCTGACAACCTTCAAGTTGCAGGTACCATAATTGGACAGCATTGTCAACGCACAAAACAATTACTCCATAAAACAAGATACAATCACCGAAATAAACAAACACTACGCTGACAGTGTTAAACGATAATTACACCAAATAAAAATTAATATACACCCGTCCTGATAACGCGAACACTTAATATCTCGTCAGAAACCATTGAAATTACAAATAGTATAATTCATTAATAACTATTAAATATACACGCTTGATTATATATATATATATATATATATAAACAAAACGTCGAAGTAACGTAATAAACAACAAACATAAACGGCAATTAAACTGCAAAAAATACCTTCGACATTTGAAAATAAAATGTCGAACGTACTGCAAAGAATGTCTAACTCACCATTAATCAAATAATACAACAAATGTTATTAAAACTAAATAAAAATTAGTACAATACATAAAGGGATATCCTTACATGGCATATTATACATAAATGTCGAATTTCAAACCTTTTCTTTAATTGTATGGGTGCAGTTGCCTATCCCAGGTTCGTGCATTTAAGCTACGCTGTTTATAGTGCCATCTGTCGGTTCCAGTAACTCAGTCGCCTCTACAACTGGTACAGGAGGGAGGTACCATTCTAATCTGCCGATAATATCATAGTTTTGGAACCTTAATGATCTTTGACGAGATATTATAGAGAACGCGTGTACATACAGTATTATACTGAACTTTATTTGTACAAAGCCACACAACGTAACAAACACCACAAATCTATATGTTAACAATAAATAAGTCGAGAGAACTATGGAATGGTATTTAGGAATACATTTTTGTAATTATGTCATATAATTGGATCTTATTTTTTGTTCTATATATTTGTATAATGCAACTGTTTCAAGCTGACGTTGGTTACAATCTACGAGTGGGATTTGTAAGGAACCAAGTAATAAAAATTACAACCAATAATAAAAAAGGTAGATAATAATGAGGCCCTTCTTCTCTAATAGACAGGGAGATATTAAGGCCTAAAGTATCCGCTGCAGTATGGTATTTTTCAGGATTAGAGATTATCTCAAGTCACAAAGTATAGTAAAACAAACACTGGAAGCCGTTGACTATGATTAATGCATACCTAAGAATCTTAAAAGAAAACCAAATCAGTAAATTACTGCAACGACAAAAGAGGCCTAGAGGTCCTTAGAAATGGTCTAGTTACTTCTTCAGCCTTGATGGACTACAAGAATATCCCACACATTTATCTACCTGTCTTCGAGATAAGCTGTGTTACAGACTTAAAGCTTTTCTATCTCTTATAGTGAAGCAGTCAAGAATTTGGGAGTATTTATGGATAGTGATTTATCTTGGACTACTCAGTGTGTGTGTGTATGTGTGTGTGTGTGTGTGTGAGTTTGTGTGTTTGTGTGTGTGAGTTTGTGTGTTTGTGTGTGTGTGAGTTTGTGTGTGTATGTATGTGTGTGTGGGTGTGTATGTGTGTGTAAGTATGTGTGTGTGTGTGTGTGTGTATGTGTGTGTATGTATGTGTAGGTGGTGTGTATGTGTGTGTAAGTATGTGTGTGTGTGTGTGTTGGTGGATGTTTTCCTTTATAAATGTTAATTGTTTAATTTATTATGCACCTCAAACTGCCTTATTATAGTTGTATTTCTTTTCTGTCCAAAGGTTGCCTGGAAGAGATCGCTCTATGCGATAAGGCCGCCTATTGTACTGTACTGTTGTATGTTATTTGAATGTGTTGCTTATGGTGTTTACAATAAAGAATATTATTATTATTATTAAAGCTAGGGGGCTAACAAATATAATACTTAAATTTATATTTAACACTCAGGCACGGAACATACACAAATATTCATTTTATAAATGTGAAGCCTGGGCGGAGATTCAATCCTCGATCTTTCACGCACACGATAGGATCACCAGCATATGTCCCATCGAGTGGAGTCATTTTAAGTGTGGAAGCAATTAAGGTATAAAGCACATGGAAATCAATAGATTTTGAGTGATAGATTAATATATAAACAAACCCATGATCGTAGATGTAACCACAAACCAGCTTCCGATATCAACAATTATTTAAACATTTGAATTTTTTTTTTAATATTTAATAGAATACTGAACACTTGCATAGTGTAGAAACGGGAAGAATAAAAAGAGATTCAATGAGAAAACATTTAGACACATTATAAGTGCTAGAATTTGTTTCCATTAAAATATAGCGGTTGATAAAATTCACAAAAATCTTTAAAATAATAAATAAATAAACTTATTTACGGATTATTACGGTCTATTAAAAAAACAGTTTAATTATGTCAATGAAATAGACCTTTATAAAACAAGGTTAGGCAACACGTGGATATCTTTAATCAATCGCTGTAGTAGACAAAAGAAAGAAGATATTCGAATGTCAAAGCCATCAACAGTGCATAAAAAAGCGCCAAATATTTAATAAAATTTACGAATAAAATCTTAATTTAAAAAATGTGAGGTAACCATTTTGTATACTTGATTCTTAACTAATATATAGCTTAAAACTAGCTAATTAACTACGCGTAAATGCAATGAGATGACACATGAACCATAAAGGTATATTAACTGGGATTGTGGAACATTCTAGATGTTATGATCCAAAATTTAAATGGCGACAGACTCGTGGCGAAATAAATCATTGGTTTCCGTCACAAATTGCATAAACATTATACAGGAAAAATGTACGACACGTGTCACGATTTTACTGCACAAAACGTGTATCGTATGATTTGATGTACATTTTTTGCAGTATGTGTCTACATTTTTTGCAGTATGTATCTACATATCGCAGACATGTATGTACTGCAAAAAACGTACACACTTGTGATCTACACTGCAATTTCCTCATTTTTAAAATTCATAATGTTGCATACCACGAGTAAATCGTTTCCTCAGCCTTTATTTACACAACGCACATTACCTTCAACATGACCATATCTGAGGTAAACAAATAATATTAAAAAAAATTACACTGGAGTGACCAACAAACCAAAGACATGATACACAAAAGCGATCTCTATTCTTAGACCGCTAATGTGCACTGTCGCGTACGCTGTGTAAATAATAATAATTCAAACAAAAGAAATAACATAACACTACACTTAAATACATAATCCCCACATCTCCACGGTTCGAATATGCGGCTTCTTTAAATAAATATTTAAATTACATTTTAAATATGTCCGGGAATTGCAAACTATGTTTTCTTCCCTTAGCATAAAAGTTATTTTCCAATGTGTCAGAATATATCAAGAAATGAAACTAATATTATAAATGGAAGAATGAAATCATCGATCTATATAATGACTCCGATGAGCCGATGTGGAGACAAATAGATGAACATTCAGACTTAGAAATGGTCATAGGACTTAATGCTGGTACCAGAAAGTATGACTTACCGAGGGTAGGGATATAAAATCGTACCCGACGGCTCCATCTAGTATTTTCACTGAGTAGGACACCTTCAAGTTGCTATCTACTTTTTTCAAAATTCCATCCAATTTCTATCCAGATGCCAAGAGTCAACATTCACTTTCGCATTTATAGTATAAGTAAAATCAATTACAAATAATCCAGATGCCATCTACAAGCTATTCCCAAACATCATCCTATCGTCATATAGACTCAATCTGTTGCTTTCGCTCGCCCTTCCCTTCTGCAACGCCCTATCACGCCTGGCCCGTCTCACAGCCACAGGCAAATCTCCAGGAGTCTTGACCCGGCCTGCTGGATTCAGCAAATGCAGATCACCAGACGACGTGAAAATCTCGGACACTTGCTCCAACGAGTGCTGCCTCTTTATGGCCAAACTCTTCAAGTTAGGCTTCGGCGATTTCGGCTCATCAGGGTTGAGGTATTTCAAATCGGTCGTGTTGATCTCCCCATTCAAAGCCGCCAAGTACACGGGATTATCGCCACTATAGCCATTGACCAAGTTCTCTTTATCGTTTGGATCGCTGAACTCGTTGTCGAAGTTCGTGTACTTATTCTGGTACTTGTTGAAGCCGAAGTCAGTGACTTGGCTCGCTTCCTTCAGCACGTCGTTTTGGTACTTTTTCTTGTCTGCCTCCGGTTTGTGTATCGTCATGGTTATCTTGGAACCCCCGTTCTCTGAGAGCAGCATGAGGTGTTCGTCTTCGCTACTCGAACAGTCAGAGTTCAGATCGAATGGGCTATCATTGAAATTTTCTGGAGGCGTGCTGATGTACTGGAGTTCCAGGTTGATCGAATTCCTCGACGACCTCCCGCTGGAAGATATGATTTTGTTATCACAACTTAACCGCTTTTTCACTGTCGAATCTTCGGACTCGGAATGTCCCGATTTGAAGATGCTCTGCGATGACATCGAGGATCTAAACTTGTTGATGCTATCAATTGAGTGTTTCTGTACTTCCATCTCCACCGGCTTCGCTTTTGGAACGATCACGGCGAATATCTGGTTGTGCTCACTTTCATTGGGCAGTTCTTTGAAGGCGAAAACTTGGTTCTCTCTGTTCATATCGGATTCTATCATCATTGTTGGAGAAAGTGTTCGGTTAGGGGGTGAAAGAGTGCACGGTCCTTCGAGACTGTATATGCTGTCCTGGTTTAAGACCAGGTTGGTCGGCCTATCATAATTGTTCTGCTTCTCTATGATAGACGTCCTCGTCTTCCCGTTCTGTATCGAGGCACTTGTCTCTGGCACCAACTTCACTTCTGTGTCCATCTTCTTATTGAACTTCTCGAAGAACCGTTTGATGCCCCATTTGGGCTTCTCGACTTTCACTTCGTTGAGCAAGTTTGTTTGCTTCGGCGCCCTATCGTCGTGGGAGCTGACATCGTTCTGGACGTAGTCTAATGGCCTCTGATAGGAACGTATTTCGTTGAGTCTGTCCGAATTCTCCGGTATATGTATCCTGTGGCTTATGCGGGCGACGGATAGGCAGTTTTCTTCAACCCGCGGTTTCACTTCGACAGGTGTGCTGATGTCTTTGAGACTCTTGTGTATGAGTTGGACAGTGTGCGTGTGTGTGTTTGTGTGTGTGTTGCGTTCGATGCACGCGTTGCGGCCGATGTGCGGCTGCGGATAGAGGAGGGGGGTGGTGACGTCACACGTTTGTGATGTCGTGCAGTTGGAGTTCTTGTCTTGTTCGGGCGGCGTTGGTGCGTCTGGTGAGAAAGTTTCTTTATAGTAGTGAATTTTAAAATAATCACAAGATAAGACATGAATATCCATTAAATATCAACAATAAGTTTAATATAATGTACTATAATGATTAAGTGGGATTTATACTAAGAACCTTGTCGCAGTAAAGTTCAGTATTAGCCATAATACTCATCGTCTGACATTTCACTGTGACAAGGTGCTAAGTGAGGATCTCATTCTGATATTGATTATACTCTATACAATTTAATTCCATCTTTTGTATGAGGTCTACTTCTAGATAGATACATTAGAACCTTGTCGCAGCAACGTTTAGTATTATCCGTAATACTCGTCGTCTGACATTTCACTGCGACAAGGTGCTAAGTGAGGATCAATTTCTGACTTACCAGCATTGTGTGGATGCAGATTGTTGTCATGTATGACCGGCCCTTGAGCTTGCAGCATCAGTTTTAACTCCGCCATTCGCTCTTCTACGCACACAGCCGTCAACCTGACGGTACAACATGTATTTTTTTTTATTTGATCAGGTCAACAAACGAGCATACAGTCTGCGCGAGAGTAAGCGTCACAGCAGCCTAAAGTCGCTCGTGATATCACTCGCGCGTCGTCAACCTTGCGACTTAAATGTACTATATCACATAACCTAGTAATCTCATTGATACTCGAACACTACTGTTTGCGGATGAAATAGGTGAGCGAGGTACCAATGCAGACGACCTTGGCATGAGGTCTACCTCATGTAATATTACGATTCATCATCATTGTGTTATGGCGTGTGGTACCGGCTGAGTAGTATAGTACCTGCCCATGTACCAGATGTCTTAAGAAGCGACTCAGGTACCGGAACCGATAAAAGGGTCTAAGGAAAAATCTAGGGAAAAGTCTAGCAGTAGACTTTAACTGCTTTGATGCTGATGATTATAATGATTATCATTGTCTCCCCAAAACATTATATCTTACTCATAATTGCCACGCTGCAGCAAATATTTGTCAATATAAATTGTATCATCTCATCAAACGTAGGATGTCCACTGATGGACATAAGCCTCCCCAAAACATGTTACTTACACG